>CM039722.1:1568882-1638434 GCA_022539455.1 Dendrobium nobile | reverse complement strand
GCTTGTACATAGCATGTACAAACTTGTACATAGTTTTTATATTGCTTATATATAATGTTTACAAATATATACATAGTATGTATAATGCTTGTATATAACATGTATAAACTTGTATATAGTGTGTATAAACTTTTATATTGTGTGTATAAACCATTAAATAATGTTTATAGTTCATGTATAAGTTTTGTACATAGCATTTATAAACTTTTACATAGTGTGTATAATACTTATACATATCATATACAAAGTATGTATATGTTTACAAACATATACATAGTGTGTATAATGCTTGTATATAACATGTATAAACTTGTATATAGTGTGTATAAACTTTTATATTATGTGTATAAACCATTAAATAGTGTGTATAATAGTTATACATAGCGTGTACAAACTTTTACATAGCGTGTAAAATTCTTGTATGGAGTGTGTATAAATTTGTTTAGTTCATGTATAAGTTTTGTATATATCATTTATAAACTTTTACATTCTGTGTATAATACTTATACATATCATGTACATAATTTGAATACTGCTTATATATTGCATGTATAAACTTATACGTAGTGTGTATAATTCTAATTTATAGTATATAAAATGCTTGTACATATCGTGTATAAACTTGTATGTAGTGTATTTAATACTTATATATTACATGTAAAACATATATATATATATATTGTGTATAAAACTCATACATAGTATTTATAATGCTTATACATAATATGTACAAACCTTGTTACTTTTGCCGCCTTTTTTGTAGGTTTCAGGGAGATAAATAGCATGAAAGAAAATATATTAGATATCTATTAAAATAATAGTTTATTACTACAAGCAAACGATTTTTAGGGTTGAATGAAGCCAAACAAAATGTTTGGTCGTTTAAAGTAAGCTACTCTAACTTGGTTCATTTACAAAGTATTGGTTTCGAATTGGATGCCGTAGGTATGATGACATATTAAATATTTATGTACGTTTAAATGAATGAATATGTTCATTTAGAATGTAGGTTTATCCAATGGTATAGACAACACCTTTGCAAATAACCAACAAAGCCCTAAAAGGACATGTCTACTACCTTATCACCTATCATGTCTCTCTTATTCTATCCACTTCTTCCTCTGCTTTCCTCCTCCCCTTCTCTCTCTATTAATCCACCATTGTTCCTTCACATCACAACCCACCGGTGCCTATTCAAGTTGATGTTTACATCTAGTCCATCATTTCTTCAGCAATATTCATTGTTCCTTGTCCTGCCTTGTTCCTATTCAAGTTGATGTTTACATCTAGTCCATCATTTCTTCAGCAATATTCAATGTTGTCCTTGTCCTGCCTTGTTACCAAGGTTGCTGTCATGGGCGAAAATATTCTCCCTTTGATCTTTCATTTTGTAATTAGATCCAACTTTATTGGGAGATTTCAGCTATCATTATGCATCGACAGAAGCAAGACTAGATTGCCTCACTTGGTTTGTACTGTTGTTTGGCTCCCTTGCTCTCCATGAAATTGTGAGTTTTATGCAGCACCTCTATAAAATCATTGCTTCCATTGTTTGGTGACAACTCTACTTTGATCCCTTTGTCCTCTTCAGCAGTAAGGACTCTACTGTCAAGACCTAACCTGGCACCTCATCATCTCTCTCATTTAAGCACTCCAATATCTATGTCTAAATCTACTTTAGGGTTTAGTTGATGCTCATTTTGATGTGAATCTTAAAATCTGTTTACCCCAACTTGATTAGAATGATGATTCAATATAGTACTTGAGTTGAAGTCATAGAAAGGGTGGCTTGAACTGAGCTAATCAGTTTACTGGCCTACTTCTAGTCTCTTCATAGAGTTTGCTTTACTTTTGAAAGTGAGAATCCACTGTATAATCTATGGGAATGATGCGTATTTTTTAAATTTGCGGATATAAATCAATTAGTTGAGAGTCTTGGGAACCTGTTTGAATTACAAAATAGTGTTCAACCATAAGAAAGAGGGGATTAAGTTAAGGATTGGAACTGATAATGATTATTGAAGCATGGTTGTAATGTTGTATTTTTAGGGGCACTAAGTTAGCTTTCCAGGAGGTGGCAATATATAACTTTTAGTTCCAACTCATGATTAGTTTTTTAGACACGGCCACTAGTCATGCTTCAGTGATGTACTGGAATTTCCTTTATTGAAAAGCAATTGACCTTCTCTGCCCAGCTTTGCCTGGGAACAGGGCTCTTGTGATTGTTGACATAAGCCTTAAAACATGCTTTGGCTGCAGATTGTCTTTATGCTACTTTGGTGATCATGTTCTCTCTATTGATAATTTTTATATTTTAGGTACTTGATCTTCGTGAAATGAATAAAGCAGGAGAGCGATTAATATCTGCACTTTCACTGGTCAGTTTCTTTATTTCCTGGGGCATGAGTTCCATGTATCATGAATACTGTATGAGCATGTATATAAAAACTTTTCATATATTTGCATTTGGCCCTAGCCTGTTTGAGCAGTTTCATTCAATAAATTTTTTATTCTCAAGATATTGCTCTAATTTTTCACTCATGTTTTGTCATCCATGGTTACACAATGTTCACCTTGCAGGATAGATATCAACACGTTGAGAAGATAGACCTTGAATTTGCAAGAGATGTTTATGATGAGCATCTTCTTCTTATCAAAAGCAAGGTTATAATATAAAATTTTAGATTAATTTTGGCACAATTTCTTCAATTTATCTTTTTCCGTTTGGAATTAGGATACATCTATTTGCTGTTTTTCTTGTGAATAATGCTTCTATGTCTGGCTGCCATTCTTTTCTGAGGTTATTACGATAAAAACTAAACGTTAGACTAGATATGATAAATGAGGTATTTAGGGCTGTTCAAGTAGAATATTCGCAATACGTATAAAAAAAGGAAAAAAGCCTATGTTATTATATCTATTTTAACATCTACTTTTTGATCTAAACTTTGAATCAAAGTTTCTTTAATTTCAAATTAGTTTGGGATGCTAATAATAAAAAAAATTATGATAGTTTAGAAATATATAACATGGTTTATCAAAAGATGATCAAGAATGCTTAAAAAATTGCATAATATAATCCTCAATCGTCATAGTATCTCAAAACTCCTTTTTTTATAAATAATTATTCCAAAATAATATTTTACCATCATCATCATCATTAACCTTATCTCAAGTAGTTGGCATCTTTATAATTTCTTATTTTTCAATCATTTTTGTCTAATAATGCGATATGCTTCTTGATCTACATCAGGAAGTGGGGAAATACACCTTTTGAGCAGGTGTGAACTCCTTAAGGGAGAAGAAGAGGAAGAAGAGAGTCTAAGGAGGGAGAAACAGAAGTCTTTCATTCCATAATATTTTCTTATAATAGGAGGTGTATTTATGATACTTGGGTAGACGAAGTTTACAATATAGAACCAGTCTACCTAAAACAAACTAAAATAGAATAAAAGAAATGAACTAGTGCTTATTACACATGTATATATCGTTTAGTTTGTACTTTATTTAGCTAAATATATATTGCTGATGTCTAACAGTCACATCGTCATGGAAAGTAATATTGTCCCCAAGGTTGAGAGAAGGAAAAGACAAAGAGAGGGCTGCAAAATTTTCCCAAATGATATCATAAAAAAATTAAATTTCCATTGCAAGAAAATTTGAATGAAAAGTTGTAAAAAGGTAGAAGGGGAAAGAGAAATAAGGAGAAAATCATAGTGACAATCACGAATAGTTTTATGATATTTTTAGTATGTATCCTAATTTGCTAAGAGGTAGAATGAAAATGTAGTTTGAAAAAAAACTCTATGTAATTCATTTACAAATTCATGTACTATTAGAATAGGGAATTTATCTTGAATGATGAGTATATTAAGGGCTCTAGAATTAATGCAAAAATGCCATGTGCCATCATATTTTTGAACAAGCAATATCGGAATAGAAAAATAGGTGAGATTATGACAAATAATGTTGGAGTGAAGCATTTTAGATACTAATTGTTCCATAGCACCATTTTGAAAATATGGAGAATGAAAATGATAGATATTACTAGTTGTGATAAGGATGGAAGATAAATACGATGGTCAATGGTACTAGGTTGTGGTTAATCTAATGTTGGCTGAAACAAATGTTGAGATTATTTGAGTAAGGTAGAATTGGATAATGGCAGATGATATGTAAGAAATGAGAAACCTGTTGGAGAAGGTGGTGGCTGTGGAAAAGGGATTCGGAAGTGTATATTTTGGTTAGTCATCAATTAAGAATGATTCTCAATTTTAATTCAAAAAGCAATTTCATTTGAAACAACTGGGAATAAATTTAACACGATAGATCTACTCATAAGCTAATTGTATCAAATCATTCTTCAAATTAAATTACAAAGTTTTGTAATAATTTCAAATTTAAAAGGGTATGCATTTAATGTTATAAGGAAAGAAAATAATGAATACATCTAGATGTTTAAAAAAATAATTGAATGGAATGAGTTTAAGAAAGATTAATTATATGGATAAGTTGACAATAATATAATCTATACGTGTAGGGCGACAAATGTGAGTCCATATGGTGGAAAAATTATTCTAAAAGTTAAGATGTGTATGATAACTTGTACTGATATGGTAATAAAGGTGGGCCCTTGTGGAGGAAAAATGTCCTTGATAAATAGCTTTCAACCTTACGCGAGCCAAGAAACTACTTCCACATATATGATATTCTCTAAAGTTAAAAGAAGAGTTTTATAGGTAAAGGATAAAATAAATTCAGAAAAGATTAGTCAAATAGAAGGAAGCCTATACACACTTTTAATGTGGTGTTGTCAATGTTTGAACCTTTAATATTCTTCTAAAAGTTTTGTTTCTAATTATATATTTTAATTACAGTTAGATCGGATATTATTCTAGAATTTTCATGTTTAAGGATTCTAGGTAAAACCCTAGATTAGTGTATGTGTATACTTGAATTTTTTCTGATATTTGAATTCTCTATTAGATCTGTTTCTCTTGCGAAGTTATTATAGCTTATATAGTACTATGTTGAATGTAATTTCAAGAAAAACGACGGAAAAAGTAGAACCCAAATAAGGGTTATCTTTTGATTGACTATTCTATCTTTTAGGTGTACAATTTTGTTGTAAGATAAAACTTAGTTAGATATTTCTATCATGAAAATTTGATGATATACAACATAATCATGATGTGCATTAGAATCTTTGTAGTTAAATAAATGGAAAAAAAAATGAAATTGCTTTTGCTCAAATGAATTGTGTAAAATTTTAAATTCTTCGGTTTAGAAATTATGGTATGTAAAACGTTAGTGGTAAATATCTCTGTTGGCCTTGTGTTGACCTAAAGGAGTCTTCATGGGGTATGACAATAATCCCCGTATGTCAGCTTAGGAATAGGCCCACCTTCTTGCTCTAAAAGGTTCCCTTGAATGAGGTAACCTATGATTACTAACAACGTTCCTCAATTTGCCATGTGGCTAAGTAGATTAAGGCCACTAACAAACCTGAGAAAATGGAGTCATAGAACATTGATTAGGGGTGTCATACCCACTCAGTAGATTAGTCTTCACTTTTCTACATTCACTCATTCCTTTTCTCCTGGATAGTGCTGCCACATGGGATCATAGGCCCCATAGCTCCTTATAGTTGATGTTGGAGTTATAAGTCTCTTTCAAATCTATTTTGGTACTTTTGAGTCTGCCTTTTTTAATTCCTTTGATGTTCCTCCCCTTATCCTCTATTGAGCCCCATAAAGTCCATTTTAACTTTGACCTAACCAAACTTGTATCGATTCTTCTCAATTTGAACACAAGTGTTGACTTCTTAATTGAAAGTGTTCTCGAACATGCTCGAGATGTAATTAACCCAGGAGCTTACTCTTTCAGAAAATCTCAATCCCCCTAGAATTAAAATATATCTTGTTTGGAGCCACATTCCTTGCAGGGTAATTCTCTAGGATAGATACATTTAATTTGCCTTCTATTGATCTTTCGGGCCTACGTAGTGCATATATGAACTATAATCAATCTGCAACTTCATAGGTGTCTTTTAAGGTCTATAGCTACCTTATAGGGCAAGATCATAAGACCCAATATTTTGGGCAATTCATAAATAGAGTAGTAAGCTCTATCCTAATTAAAATTGGGCTTTCCATTGGATTTAACCCATAGGTTAACTTATATTTGGGCCAGCTCCCATACTAACAAGTCTGTTACGACAACAACAACAACAACATCAAGCCTTTATCTCACTATGTGGTTTGGCTACATGAATCCTTTTTCTCCATTGTGTATTGTTAATGGTCAAATTCTCATTTAAATCTAAAAAAGAAAGGCCATTTCTAATATTTTATAACTAAGTCTTTTTAGATCTACCTCTATCTTTCTTAACATAAGCCAAATCTAATACATCTACTTTCCTAATCGAGTCATCGGAAGGCCGCTGTTTTATGTGATCGAACCATCTAAGGAGACTCTCTCTAATCTTATCTTTCACTGGAGCTACTCCAACCTTTTCATGTTTATGCTCATCGTATCCTGTCTATAAGAGTCAAGCACCTCATCCACCCGAGCATCCTCATATCTGCAACACCAAACTTAATATTGTGCTTCTTTTTTAATGACCAACATTATGTACCATAAAGCATTACAGGTCTCATCACCATCTTATATAATTTTCTCTTAAATTTGTGGGGGATTTTTCTAGTACACAATAAGCTTGATGCATTTCCTCCACTTCAACCATTTAACTTGAATTTTGCTAATAATATCCCCATCTATTTCACCATCACTTTGAACAATAGACCCAATATATCTAAAACATATACTCTTATTAATGACTTGATCACCCAAACTCACAAACCCTCTTCTAGATCTATTAATACTAAAATTACACTCCATATATTCAGTTTTAGGTCCAATCAAACGAAAACCTTTAGACTCTAAGGTTGACCTCCATAATTCAAGTTTTTCTTTACCTCCCTTTCTAGTCTTAACAATAAGAAGAATATCATCAACAAAAAGCACAATGATAACATCCATGGCTAAAGCAAAAAGATATGGGCTTAAGGATGATCCTTGATGTAATCCAACATAAATAGAAAAATGCTTGGTCAAACCACCTTGTGCTTGAACAGAAGTAACAACACCTGCATACATATCCCTAATGACTTGAATATAAGCATTATTAAGTCATTTCTTTTCTAGAACTTTCCATAGCACTTCTCTTGGAACTTTATCACATGCTTTCTCTAAATCAATAAATATCATATGAAGATCCTTCTTATTCTCTCTATGCTTCTTCATCAAACCTCTCAATAAATGTATAGCTTCCATAGTAGCCCTATCCGACATGAATCTAAATTGATTTTGAGAAACATTAGTATCACGTCGTAACATATGCTCCATAACTCTCTACCAAAGTTTTAAAGTATGACACATTAACTTAACTCCTCTTTATTTCGCTCAATCTTGTGCATTACCTTTATTTTTAAAAATAGGAGTCAACACACTAATCAGACATATTTTTAGTCTTCAAAATAATATTAAAAAGTTAAGTCAAGAAATTCCTTCATCTCCTAAGCATTTTCACACCTCTATTGGAATATCATTAGGTCTAACAACTTTTTTACACTTCATTTTCCTTAAAGCCTTTCTAACTTTGATTTTACTAATACGTCGATAAAAACAAAAATCTTTATTTTTATTTAAGATGTTAAGGTCACTAAAGTCAAATGTATTCTCACAATCTTCATTGAAAAGTTCAGCAAAATATCCCATCCACCTTTGTTGAATATCTTCTTCGAATAACATTACTTTTTGATTTTCATCCGTAATGCATTTCACTTGCATTAAATTCTTACTAATCCTATCTCTTTGTTTGGCTAACTTATGTATATATCTTTAACCCTTTTTAGTATCTAATTTATTATATAAATAATTAAAAGCTAAAATCTTTGCATCGCATATGGCTTTCTTAGACTCCTTACGTGCCTCTTTATATCTTTCCCATTTATCAGAGTTTTTACATTTAAACCAATTTTTATAACATTCCTTATTTTTTATAACAAATTTGTTTAATTAGTAAAATTAAAAACAACTAAAATTCATATATATTCACCTTGATATACTTGGGATTCTTGAGAGCATCATATTCCTTATGTTATGACTTACGACCTCCTAACATTGGTAGATTAGGGCCGTTGTTATTCCTGAGATGATATAATCTTGAATTTTGATTAGGTTTACGTCTAATCCCTCAAACAACCCTTATTCATCTAATTGAAATCCAAATATTGAATTTTATATTAAAATTGAGCATATGTGGCTATTTTTATTCAAGAGTGCTCTCCTATAACTAGGAGGGGTAATTATTTAGAGGGGTTGCACCTATAAATGGCTAAACCATAGATCTAAATAAATCTTGGTTTGAACATCGGGGGAAATTTGATTGAAGTAGAATTAATCTACTTCATAAAAAAAATGAATTCTTAATATTGAAGATGGGTTGGTTTTTTTGATTAGTGAATGGCACCAAATGTTTTTGCTCTTGATGATAATCTTGTGGTTGGGGATACTGGTGTTCACGACTCTCTATCTGCTAGCTTTGATATTAATATTTCTTGCATTGAAGAGTTAGTGGAAAAACAAGAAAATAGATTCTCACTTATTCAAGTTAAATATTTTTAGGGATGAATCTCAGGGTTTTTCTCTTTTGACTGATGGCTTAGACTTCATTGCCTTCTTGTTGTCCTTATTTGTATATTTTGTTTTTAATCTAGCAATTTTTTTTATGTTTTCTTCTTATTGCACGTTTTCCTATGACTGATAATGAAAGTTTTCAATTTAGAAAAGGTCTGCCTGCTTCTTTTTACATTTAAAAAAAATAAAACTAGGTTGTCTTCTTGGAGAGAGCAAATCTCTTGGTGGCAAATTTCTTATGATGTTTTTAAAGCATGTGGGGTATCATTCATGGGAATCTTGAGCTAGTGTTAAATGGCATATGTCTCAACAAAGATTCTCTTGCAAGAATTAATCACCATTTGCCGTATTTGTGAAAGGTGTGTTGTGAGAATGTTAAAAATCTTAGTCCTATTGGCCTATTGAACAGTGCATTCAAAATCTTTTCAAAAACTCTCTTTAATAGGCTTAAATCTATTATGCCTAAGTTTGTTGATGTTTCTTAAGGTGTCTTTGTATCCAATAAAAAACATCTTTAGATTGTGTTCCTTAGGAAGAAACAATAACTTTTTATATTTAAACTTGGTCTCTAACAGGCCTTTTCATAGTTGTAATTATAGTTTTTTGCCTTCCTTTCTTTGCAATAGATATTTTTTCTTATAGATTTCTCGATTGAATTATGAGATATATTTTGCATGCTAACTCTTCTCTTATTGTCAATGATCTGGGGCCTCCATTTAATTGTTAAAGTGGTTTTGTTAGGGCGATCCCATTTATCCTTTTTTTTTTTAAAATTTTTTTTAACATAATGGCATATTTCTTATACAAAATATTGAGGGTAGATTTTTTAATAATTAGATTGAAGGTTGATGTATTTATAAGTATTCTATGCATATCAATAATATTCAATTTGTTAATGATACACTCGTTTATGGGAGCTATTTATATGCACGTTGTTTGCTTAAAACATATTCTCTATTTTTATTGTAAAGCTTATAGTCTTATGAATATTTTGATTCAAGCTGATTATCTTCCTAATAATGGTTGGAGTTATGGAATGTTTACCTTTTCAAGTATCTTGGAACTCGTATTGGCTCTAAAACAATCCAAAAATCTCTTTAGAATTCCGACATTGAAATTATCTTGAAAAAGTTATCTTTTTGGATGGGTAGGATCTACTTGTTTAATACTTATCTTTCTTATGGATTATTTACTATGTTATCAAAAAATTGAATTATTTTGGAAGCAATTATTTTGGAACGATAATGTTGATAATAGGAATATTTATCTTTTCAATTGGAGCAAAATTTATAGGCCAGAGGAATTTGAGAATTTAAGATCATTTTAATGTGTCTTTTCTTGTCAAATGTGGTTTGAAGATTATTAGTTTTGATGATTATTCTCTTGCTTTTAGTATTATCATGGAGAAATATTTGAGGCTAAAGACCTAATAGATTTTCGGAAGAATGATCCTTTGAATTTTTCTTATTTTAAGGGCTGTTTATTCCGAGAGTTTTGAATATAAAGTAAATCAAATGTAGGGATTTTGAAAATTTGGCTATTTGGTTGTAACAAAACCAGATGAAAAGTATTTCATTCATGAATTTAGAATTCATTTTTAGTTCATTTTTTGATGATTTACATATTTTAAGTTGGGATGCAAGCCTGTCAAGAGCCTCATGGAGTTTAATGATAAACTTGTATATGCTTTATAAGACACGATAGTAACTAAAAATCTCATATCAAAGACTCAAGGGAAAATTTATCTACTTAATTATCAGTTTATCACATATTAGAGCTGACATTGTCTATGTTGTTAGTTTGGTAAGCTTATTTATACACAATTTTAAAGAATCACACCTTAAAGCAAATATAAAGTTTTATAATATCCAAAAGAAATCCTAGGCATAAGACTTTTAGTTAGTCAAAAAGGGGAAGATTTAACTCTTGAAATTTACACGGATGCCAATTATGTATGTTTTAAATTTACACGGATGCCAATTATGTATGTTTTAATTGGTTATATGATTACAAGAGGTTAATTTTGGATATTAACTATTCTTAGGAGGCAACTTCTTAACTCTGAGGAGTAAAAAAATATAATTTGATAGCAAAATCAAGTGCAAAAATTGAAATTAGAACTGTCATTAAGAATCTACAAATTACCATGGAAGAAAAATATTCTGAAAGATGTAAAGGTTGAGTGAAAAGATCCTATGAGGCTTTATTATGATAATAACTTAGCCAATAATGTTGCATATAACCTCGTACAATATGACCACACTAAGGATATTAAAGTCAATAGGTGTTTTATAAAAGAAAAAAACTTAATTGTTGCTTTATTTATACTCCTTTGTACCATAGGCGAGTAACTTGCTGATATTTTCACCAAAGTATTAGCATGAATGTCCTTTAAAAATTATCAGGTAAGCTTGAAATAGATAAAATATTCATTCGGTTGGAGTGAATGAGGAAATAACCATAAAAACTGTTCTCTTATACCTCGAAAATCAATCCCACAAGTTCGCTCTTGACTCTCTCTCCCCTACATCACTCTTTGACATCGATCCCAACTATCCCACGCTATCTAGTAAACCATCATGGTGGTGCCAATTTGAGTGATTTTTGAATACATTAGCTCACCTTCGTCACCTGTCACCGCTATGGGTGTCAATATTTGACACGATAAAAAAATCCAACCAATTTCGGGTTCGGGACAACCCGAACCCGAATTGGGTCATGTCCCCATTCGAGTTTTCGACTCATTTGAAAAATCGGGTAGGGTTTGGGTTGACCCGTAAACCCGAAATTAACCCGTTTTGACCCGGTAAGGCATGTCATCATGTCAGCCGTCAGGCCATCTGCATTCGTGAGTCGTGTCTGCGTCTCGTTGCCAGGCCATCACGTCAGATCGTGACTGGTCATCCACGTCAAGTCTCCAGCCAGGCCATCGCGATTCACGTCAGGCCGTCTGTGCAAGGTAAAATTATTACGTCAGGTGTCCAGATTCGTCCGGACACCAATCTAGATGCGCCACATCACCCAGATAACCCGGGGCCTAGTGTATTCGGGTGACGTGGCGCTTCTGGATTGGTGTCCGGATGATCCGGTCACTGGACGTAATAATTTGCCCTGCGCAAGCGTCCATTGTCGCAGTCCAAAACGATACCACATTCCGTGCTTGTGTCCGCTGCCGGCCTGCCATTGCCGTCGTGGCGCTTCCTCGCCTCGCCTTTTTGCGTCCAACACTTCAACCCTCTGGGCTTTAGCAGACCACAAACGACAAAACCACAGTCTCGCAAAATTGCATCTGTCGCACTCCGCAAACATCAGACCGTAAAGTCACAAACTGCTGTCGCCTCATCGTGTCGGAATGGGTCGGGTTGACCAGAACTTGGAGTAGGTCGGGTTCGGGTCCCAAAAATCGGCCCGTTTGCAAAAACGGGTCGGGTTAGGGTTGACCCGAATAGTATTGGGTCAGTTTTAGGTTCGACCCGAATCGGACCCGTGTCCCGAAATTGACACCCCTAGCCACCGCCTATACTACCAGTAATTACTCCTGGTGATCATTATCGATCGTTGTCTGCCACCATCGCCTCTAATCATCACTGCTACACCTGACAACACCAGGCTCAACCCATTGTTAGTGCTAGGTCACCACCGCCGGTCATCATTGTCTCCACTCATCACTGTGGCCCCACCTACTCGACAATGCAATATTCAAATATTAGTTTTATTTTGAAAGCAACCAAATACAAAAAAATTCAATTGCTAAATTTATTTTACATGCAATCAAACGGTAACAAAGTATTTCAAATATATCATTTCACCTTACATTTTATTTTTAATACTTTAGAATTCAAAATACTTGCAACAAAATGGCCCATAAAGGAATTAGGAAAACCATTTTAGCCCTTCTGTCAGAACATCTCTTGGAAAGTTAATAGTTGCCGGCTTGCCGCTCTACAAGATTTTGGAAAGATGAACGATTTATGTACATCCCTTTATCTACTGTTGTCAGAGATTTGTTTTGGATTGCTTGGGATCCCGATTGAAAAGTTTTCCCTGATTTATCTAATTCATTGGCATAGGATTATTCCTACGTACTATCAGGATGTAGTGAATCATTTATATTTTTTAATTTATCCTATCACTTGTTGTTTAGGGGATTCTTCTGGTAGGGTGGTTAATAAGGGGAATTTCAATGTGAAATTATTTTTCTTCTTTCTTTCCAAGGGTGGAATCATCACTATTGGCTACATGTGGATATAGAAGTCCATCTCTCTCTTAGGGTCTCTGCTTTGGCTTGTCTGATTTTCCTCAGGAAAATATTGAAGCAAATTCTTCTTGTTCATGTTGAATATTGTACCTTCCAAAGTGTGCTGCACCTGTAATTTATAGTTTGAAATAAAACCCATATTATCCTTAATTGCAATTCTATTCATAATATTTGGATAAGGGTTTCTTTACCAACTTGTTGTCCTTAACAATACAGTTGATTACATTATATTGTATTTTCCTCTCAATTGTTATCAGTGTTATGTGCACTTTCCTAACTTGTAATCTCCCATGGTATCTTTTTCTCCGTCTTTTTTTTATGAGAAGAGCTTAGTCCCAGCTTTTTCATGATGAAAATTTAAGTGATCGAGTTGATATATCTACTAAATTGTCCTAGTCATACAACCTAGCTACAACATAAAGTTTGTGGACTTGTGAGAGGACTAAACCGAAGGCCTATATGTGATTTAACAAATTTACAAGAAAGTAATCCCATGCAATACATGGGAGAATAAAAAATATTATTATTGTGACAATTCTTGATAATAATAATAATAAAAGAAAGATTAATATTTGTATTTCTCTTAGTTTTTGCATGGAATTATGTTTATTTTAACATAAATGGTAATTACACCTAATCTTATTTAGGAGGGTAAAATTGATAAATTATTATATGATTTTCACAACATGCCAAACCATTAAAAGTACTTGAGTATAGTATAATTAGATCAATAATTGAAGTCACATCATTGCTTGATGCCAAAATAAAAAAAATAAAAAATAAAAAGAAAATTAAGGTTAGTTGAATACCTCAATTTGATTTTTTCATATTAATTCAATGGAGATTTGATTGATTAAAATGATGCCGAATATGTAGATTAGATTATATATATTAAAAAAATATATGACTTTTCATAATTTTATCATGATACTTATAGATTATTTTCTTTCTCTTCTAACTAAAAGAATAGCAAGTTCGAAAAGAATCGAGATGATATAAATAGAAGAATTAATAAAAAAAATTTCTCTTTTTTTATTAATCCTTCTAGTTATATATTCAAAAAGCAAGATTGATATGCCTTTCCTTTTTTTATGATAATTTTTATATAGAGAAAAAGATCAAATTGGTCCTTTGACTCTTTATGAAGGGCTAAAATGATCCACAAATGTATTTAAGGATCATTTTTGTCCGTCAAGTATTTAGAAATGAATCAAAATAGTCCAATGGTGGGATTATTTTGGTTCCTCTTCAAAGAGTTGATGGACCAAAATGGGCTTTTAATATATTTGGGGACTATTTTGATATTTCATAAAGAATCAATAGATCATTTTGATTCTTCTCTTTTTGTATATTAAGTATTTTCACTTCTCACTAAAAGAATAGAAAGTTTGAAAAAAATGAGAATACATAAATAGAAGGATTAATAAAAGAAGTGAAACATTTTCTTTTTTTGTAATTAGTATATATATATAGTGGATGTATGTGATTTTCTCTTTCATGACTTTGTTTATTTATTATAGATGTAGATTAGATATATCAAATAGATGTGAATTTCTTATTTCGTAATTGTATCTTGTAAATATACGATTCCTTATCTTCTCTTTAAAAGAAAAGGAAAAAAATAATCCTTTGGAATGGAGCTCACTCCTTAACTTGAAGCCTGAAGCCATAGAAATAATACTCAATTTCTCTCATTGTGGTGTGTGTGTATGTGGATTGGATGGATGTGATTTTCTCTTTCATGACTTTGTTTATTTATTATAGATGTAGATTAGATAGATCAAATAGATGTGAATTTTTTATTTCATAATTGCATCTTCTAAATATACGATTCCTTCTCTTCTCTTTAAAAGAAAAGAAAAAAATGATCCTTTGGAATGGAGCTCACTCCTTAACTTGAAGCCATAGAAATAATACTCAGTTTCTCTCATTGTGGCTTAATATATAATATAGGTAAACTCAATATTCAGAATAAATGTTCATTATCTGATGCCTTCTAAGATAATTTTGACAATGTTACCCAAATTTCTTACAGAATTACTTTCCCATTGATTTTCAGGTAATGGAGCATGTTCGGCACCTAGAATCTCTAAATCTCAATGGCTGTCAGAAAATTTCTGATAAGGGAATTGAAGCTGTAACAATTGCTTGTCCTAAACTTAGGATATTTTCTATCTACTGGAATGTTAGGTATGCTTTGCTGCTTCAAATTTTTACACTGCAAGAGCTATTTCTGATCCATGGAAAGTATCCTACTAATCCTTTTATTAGTTGGATTCAGGGTGACGGACATGAGTATAAAATTCCTTGTGAAGCATTGCAAACATATATCTTATCTAAACCTTAGTGGATGCAAGGTAATGAAATTCATTATAATATTATGTTTTTTAGCACGCTTATGATCTTTACTGAACCTTTGATCTGAAACACAATGCTTTAATGATTCTTGCATTTTCCTCATTTAACCCCTCTTACTCGCTGAATTGTCACAAAGATACTTATCTGCATAGGTAGGATTAATCGACAGCAATGCACATAACAATGTTAAGAGGTCAACTACTCGCTTAACAACCTTCACATTGCTCAATAAGCCAACGGAAATCTTGTGTACAACAACAACAACAACATCAAGCCTTTATCCCACTATGTGGGGTCGGCTACATGAATCCTTTTTCTCCATTGTGTCCTATTAAAAGTCAAATTCTCATTTAAATCTAATAAAGAAAGGCCATTCCTAATATTTTCTAATCAAGTCTTTTTAGGTCTACCCTACCTTTCTTAACATAAGTCAAATCTAATACCACTACTCTCCTAACCAGGTCAACAATGAGTTTTTTAGCAAACTGTGTACTATACACCGTATAAACTTGAGTATTTTATGCAAACGAGCCTTGTCTTGAAGCTATTTTTTTTTAATTTCTTTGCTTTGATCATAAATTTGTTATAATTGTTTTTTTTTATCAATTTAGTTACATTTAAAGCATTCTTATTCTAAGTACCTTTTAAGTTCTCTTATTTATTTTGAAAATCTTATAATACACATTTTGTTTCCATCTCATAGTTTGAGCATGCGGTTCTCTTTGACCACAATTTAAAAGAAGTAAACTGAATGCACCTTGCTGCTTTAATGCCCATAATTTGCGGGTTGTTAATATGTTTTAAGGATCAAGTTCAGTTAGGATTCATTAATACAGTAGTTGTGGTCATGCCATTTGGTTGTTGTCCATGTGGTTAATCGCTCTGTCTTCTCTACTTAACTCTGAACTAGTTCTATTTACCTTTTGAGGCAATTAACGGTTTTCTATTGGCTACTTTCTCTCAACATATTGAATTTATTTATGGAAAATGGACAAAATAATTCAATCAACTTTTCAATTTTTTTGTACCTATAAGCTTGGTTTAGTTCAAGGAAAAATGGATAAAATAGCTGCAATGCAAAATTTCTTTAATATTTGTTAATTTTGTCCCCGGGAGAAATGTACTTATTTTAGTTATGGTTTCTTCTACTAGAACCATTTGGATATGTAAAGGGCACGTTACTGCATTTTGCTTAACTACTCTGCTTATCTCAGATGGAAATAAGTGCAAGATTATTATGCTTCACCAGCGTTAGGATTGTATAGTTTCTTAGACAATATTGCCTGAAAAAATCTTAGGTTTACTATATGACTTTTTCTAATTAAGGGTAATTTAATTTGAAATGGGCTTCTAAGTTTTCAGTGACTTGTGCATTTTAATATGCTATGCTAGTCAAGGACAATAACTTTGATGCAAGTTTTAAAATACATCTCTTTCATGAAAAATCCTTCATCCTGAGTTATGCCACTAATTTGCAGAGCATCTCGGACCAAAGTTTGCTTCTCATAGGTGATAACTACAAAGAATTAGAAGAGTTAAACATTACGAGGTGTGCGTTTAATTTTTTTTTTTAATTATTACTCTACTTCTTTATAGCTATCAAATACTAACATTCTTTGAATGCCTTACTATGGCTTTGGGCATTGATTGGGTCATAATAATTTATTCCTTAGCAGCTCGCCATTTTAATAAATTTTTTTTTTCTTTTTTCTTAACAAATGAAAGCATTTGACTTTGGAGTTATGGGTCAACTTGGCCTGAATTGATTTGGGCTGATTACGCCAACTAGAACATGACTCCGAACTGACATGGGTTTTTAAAACTGAATTTTTCAGTTGTAATCAGGTTGAATTCTAGTTGAATGCGTGGTTCGAATTATTAGGTTATAATTTTAATTTTGTGGTTTGATGAAATATATGTTTGTTCCATTGGATGTCATCATTGATCATTGAAACTCTAGGGGGTATCTTAATAATGCTTGATCTTCCTCAGTGCAAGCCAAGCATCTAAACATGTGATAGGAATCCGATCTCCACACAACAAAAAGGCAACAATAATGAGGAGAAATAAGCAGGAAAGAATGAGATTATGGGCCTTATTGATATCGGCACAACAAACCAATATACAAGTAAATCTACTATTCGAGAGGTAGATCGACTCTCCACAAACCTTAGGCGCCGTTAGGAACACTAAAGAAAATTACTCCCAAATACAAAAATGACATAATGAAAATAAAACAACCTAATTAATCCTAAATAATCCTTCCTAATTTCCTCCCAAAGAATTCAAATCGGCACTCTTTCTCTAAATAACCCTCCTAATTCCCTCCCAAAATCTGAATTCAAATAAGCTCTCTTTCCCTAAATGAGCCTTCCTAATTTCCTGTCAATTTTGATTTTCTATGATAAGTAGTTAAAGGTTGAATTAATCCCCTTTGAGCCCCCTCTCTCCTTGCCTGCCGACCACACTAGTGGGGCCCATAGAGCTCTTATACTGGCCAGCTAGACCGGGCCCCCTTGCTGGGGACAGGTTGATTGACTCAGTCGGTCCATCAATACTTCCCTCCTAAAGAGTCACCTTGCCCTTAAGGTGAAACCAAATAAATTGCTGTTGAATCATCTGTATACAATTTTAGTTCCGACTGATCCCCCATCCTGTTGGAAATGAAGTTGTGGGTATCTCCACAATCCACCACTACTACCATCTCCTGATGCCCAATCTTCCCCTTAACCTTCATGACGTGGTTCAGTGTGAACTCGACTACTGAGTTAAGGGATACCTCTGCAACATCTAAGTTCAGGTGATCATGTTCCTCCTCTACTTCCTCCTCTGCAACATCTTCTTCCTCATCTTAGACTATTAGGATCTGTAACAAATGGTCCTTACAATAGTGGTTTGGAGTGAACTTCTCATCATACCTAAAGCATAAGCCCTTGGCCCTCTTCTCCTGAATTTCTAACTCAGTCAATCTCTTGAAGTTCCCCCTTGGTCGTACTCCTTGACCTTTATCCCTCGGGGCTTCCTTCTGAATAGGCACCACCCTCAACTTTGGTGCCAGAAATGTAATGGTCGTGCGATAGAAGACTTACGAGCTACTTCTGTGACTACTACTCTCCAAGGAGTTCTTATCCTCCATCAACTGGGCTAATTCTGTAGCCTCCACTAAGCCATGCGGTCTCAATACCTCAAACATCTACTCGAATATCAAGCACCATCTTAAGAGTAATCTCACTAGTATTCGAAGTGATGTAAAGGCGTCTATTATGGTTGGTGGTTCATACTTCATAGTAGGTCCTCCTATGAGAACTCTATTCAGGGTGCCTCCCTGAGATAATGGTTATTGAAATTGAAATTTTCAATTGTAAAGATGTTATTAATATTGAGTCTTTGCATCATTACATGTTCAGTCAATTATGTCATATGATTATGACCTAGTGTCTTGTCTTTTTTTTTTAGAGATGAAGTGGATTGAAATCAAAGATTTATCGTGGCCTTCCCTCTAGAAATTCTCTCTCCTTTCCCATGCTCTTCCTCTTCGTCCTTTTCCTCTCTTCTTGGAGAACTTTTATTACATCCGGTGCAAGGACGTAGAGGAACGTCCGGTCGGAGCCAAATTTCCGCCAAAAAACTCGGTATTTGCTCGGTACAACTAGGTATTATTTGATAATAACGATGAATACCACTCTTTGAAGACCAATACCGAGTTATACCGAGCTATATCGAGAAATACCGAGTTGTACCGAGTTTTTTCTAGGAAAAACTCGGTACTACTTTTGTATAACTCGGTATTGCTCAAGATAGCTCGAAATAACTCGGTATTGGGTCTTCACATGATGTTAGTCCTCGTTATTATTTGTTATTGCTCGGTATTTGCTCGGTACAACTCGGTATTTGGCGGGAATTTGCCTCCGACCGGACGTTCCTCTACGTCGGTCGGAGGACGTAATAATTGTTCCTTCTTGGAAGGCATTTGTTCAAGAGCTATCGTCCCATACCTATACTGGATTTTCTTTATGCTAACCATTTTGAGCCAGAAACTTTTGTGCTATATATTAGCGTGGGATCTCTCTTGTCTGAAAAGTGCTCTTTTGTTATGCTTGGCTAATGTAGTTTTAAGCATGATGGTGATGCGGGGATTTATCTTTTATTTGCAGATGCATCAAGATTACTGATAATGGATTACAAAATGTTCTTAGGTGTATTACCCTCAAAAGCTTAAACCTTTATGCTCTTTCAAGGTAAGCATCTGATTTATAGTATTTAATTGTTTGATAGCATATTCCTTAGTTTGAGAAGGTTGATGAGATTGCCTCATTATTTATTAAATTATTTCTGCAGTCTCACAGATAGAGCTTATGAGAAGATTGGTTTCTTAGCACATCTGGAATTCTTGGACTTGTGTGGTGCCCAGGTATTTTCTATGGCTCCTAATCCACTGCCAGTGGCAGTATCTTTGAACTATTGATTGGCTAACAATAACATTTCAAGTTCTATCATCAGAATCTATCTGATTGTGGCCTTTCCAGTATCGCCAGCTGCAGAAAATTGCTTTCTTTAAATTTGACTTGGTAAGCTTTTGTTCATCCTCTTTTTTTTTTTAAAGTAGAAAATTTTACTAGCAATTAGTCAAGCTATGTTATTTGGATTGAAGTGTTTGGGAACAAACCCACTTATAGATAAGTTGAGTGTGGTAGAAATGAGGACATTAAGATGAATGTGAATTGTGAAATAAAAGGATGAATTGGAAAATGATTATATGAGAGGGTGTTTGTGAGAGTAGAAGATGCGTGTACTAAAGATCGAAGAAGAGCTTCAATAAGATGGGTAGATGAAATTAATACGGAATAATTAGTAAGAAAAAATTGTTAGACCAATGGAAACATGGTTTTGCAAATAGATTTAACACCTCTTTCAACACTTGATATCAATGAAGAGTAAGGATTCATAACGTCAACCCCAAATGGTTGGGATTAAGCTAATGATGATGTTGAAAGTTCATATGTGATAAATTTTTTCAGGTGTGTACGGGTTACTGATGTAGGAGTCATAAAAATTGCTGAAGGATGCAGATCTCTTGAATTTCTCAGGTCCCACGCAAGTGATGTCATTGAATTGGCAACTTTATGCACTATAAGATATCTAATGCAATATTTTTTTTTATGCAGCTTATTTGGCATTGTTGGAGTAACTGATGGATGTCTGGAGGCTCTTTCTAAGTATTGTTCCAATACTATAACAACCCTTGATGTGAACGGATGTATTGGAATTAAGGTATTTGTGATCTTATATAGCTTCTGCAGCACACATTTTTTTTATTTGGAGTTTGATGACACTAAATTAGGTTGCCTAACCTTTTTAGAGGAGGCGCCATGAAGAACTTCTTAAGCTTTTTCCTTATCTAAAGTGCTTCAAAGTGCACAGCTAATGTGGTACATTTGGTTTCGGCACAACATGCTCTTTTTGAAGTCGGAAACCTTTCTATCTATTGCAGTTTATTCCGGCCTTGAGGTATTCACTTGAACTATGACATCCTTTAGTTATGCTTCCCATTAGGCAGACTTTTGTCTAAATGGCAGTTACATTGGAAGAGTAAATGTTGAGCCTGTATAAGTTATGTATATTTGCACAATGATTTATTTATTTTCCTACAGTATGTTGTTTATTAGAAGGTTGTTGGTACTATGATAATGAATGTTTACCTGATTTGGCTTTTCTTTTGCAACTCTGTATTTATTATTTATGTGCCTTATTCTCCAACTGTTAGTAGGATTTCTCGTTGATATGGCGGTGCTAAAAATATCTCTTCCATATACCACCCACAAATATTTTATTAAATTTTTGGGGGATCCTTCATGGTTCCAGGTGGAATCATATAACTGCAAGGTTAGAAAATCATTGCATAAGCCAGCTTGGGTATTTTCCATCGAGAGAGAATTTGCAACTCATAGGGCAGATCTTTTCAATTGTAATACGAATTTATGGGGTGAGCAGGAGAACATAAGTAAAACTATCAACATCTCTAGTTAAATCTATACTTGTTGCGTGCGAGAATATACGCGGCGGTAGAGTTTGTAAATTCGCGTCCTAGCGTTGCACGAGTATTTCGCACACAAACAGAAAAGAGAAAGTGAACACCAAGGTTTTTACGTGGAAAACCCAAAAAGGGAAAAAACCACGGGGCCTCGCCCAGTTGCAAAATTCCATTAGTGCTTTCGTAAATTACAAATGGCGGATTTCGTCCCACAAGTTGGGATAATCCAAGTACAATTTGTTTCTTCCAAGAAGTTTACAAAATTCTGCGAATTCCTGGCGTTTCCCGAAAATCCGGCAGAGTTCCGGCGGCAGGAAGAATTCCGGCGGTGGTCGAGGAGGTGAGGAATCTCCTTTTCCCCTTTCTCCTCTTCTTCTTCTTTCTTCTGCGAATTCCTAGCGTTTCTCGAAAATCCGGCAGAGTTCCGGCGTCTTCAGGCGGCAGGAAGAGCTCCGGCGGCGGTGGTCGAGGAGGTGAGGAATCTCCTTTTCCCCTTTCTCCTTCTCCTTCTCTTCTTCTTCTCTCTCTTCACTTGAGTCCCCTTGGTGTAGAATGAGGGCTCTATTTATAGTTTTTCTGGAGTGGCATAGCCCGTAAATAGGCGTGAGATCAAGGGCGAACAAGGAGTGGTTTGAATGGACGGCCGATATCGAATCCTTTGATCAGGCACCGTTCGTTGGACATTTGAAGGCCTTAATGATGTCGGAATTTGATGATCTTGGGCTCGTTGGATTCGTCTCGTCAAGCCCTTCGATTCGAGTATAAGCTCGTCAAAATCAGAGACCGTTAGGTAACTCAAATTGCGGTTTAAACCTTCCAACAGCGCTTTGAACCCTTGATTCGGACTCATTTGGGCTCAGATTGGGTTGATATTCGTGTCGTTGGGTTCGTATTTCCGAGACGCTCAGTTTGACTATAAGATCGCTGAAATCGGAGTTCATATGCTCACGAAATTAATTTTTGAAGTTTCCAACTAAGTTTTGCCTCGAGATTCGTGCCCAATCAAGATTATTTTGTGATGACGTATCAGTTGCCCCCCTATTTTCGGACGTTGAAGCACTAGGAGTCCGGAAATATGTATTTCGAAAATTTGCTTTAGCCAGAGCGACAAGAATTATGATAAAAAATTAACATCTTGCTCGAACTTTATCATAGAGGTCCCCTTGGGTTCCAAAAGTATCAAAATCGAGTCCGGAATGTCAAAAAACGTGTCGGGGGACCCCAAAATCGTTGAAATCGGACTCGTCGGGGCGAAAAATGGGCTCGGGACAAGTTGGGTGGCCGAGCCGGCCGGACCGGCCGGCCGGTCGCCACCGCCGGCGGCAGGAACCGCGCGCTATGAGCGCGCCAGCGGTCCGCCCCTCAGCCCGCGCGAAACAGCCCGCCGCCCGCCTGGGCCTGTTCCGCGGCCCGCCTGGGCTCGTTCCGTGGCCCGCCTGGGCCCGTTCCGCGGCCCGCCTGTGCCCATTCCGCGGCCCGCCTGGGCCCGATCCGCCTCCAGCAGGGGGCTGCTATGGCTGGGCGCGATCCGTGCATTTTTGGCCGCGGATTGCTCTGCTGGCAGCGCGGAAGGGTGCAGCCCGTTGGCTGCACCGCCAAAGTGGGCCCCACGTACGTTAAAAATGACGTTTTTTGTCATTTTTAGGCCCGAAAAAATCCCAAAAAATTCCTAAAAATTTCTAAAAATAGGTAATTTCTAAAATTGTAATAACTTCCCCCCTTTCTCTCCAAAACCTATAAATAGGCCTCCTAGGCCTTTAGAAAATTTGCAACTTCTCTTTCTTTCTTCCTCCGGTTCTCTGGCGGCTGAGGCTTCCGCTATTTGCGAGTTGGGATACTCGAATAACGCCCCTCTTCGCGCGCAGAAACCTACGGGATCTCCCCCTCCGGCTTACTGACGGCTGAGGCTTCCGCTATTTGCGAGTTGGAATTTTTTTTCCTGCTCGACTTAGCGCCCCTCCTCGCGTGCAGAAGCCTACGGGATTTCTTCCTCTCCCTCCGGCTTACTGGCGGTTGAGGCTTCCGCTATTTACGAGTTGGAATTTTTTCCTGCTCGAATTAGCGCTCCTCCTCGCGTGCAGAAGCCTACGGGATTTCTTTCTCCCCTCAGTTCTTCGAGAGATTTGTTGAACTGCTGAAATACGGCGTCAGGTAGAAATACGTCATTGGGCAGAAGACCGACGAAATTTCTACGACAGTCAGAATTCCGACGACGAGTAGAAGTATGGCGTCGGGCAGAAGACCAACGAAATTCCATCAACTGTCAGAATTCCGACGACGAGTAGAAGAATGATAGAAGTCCGACGGCGAGGAGAAGTTCGTCGTCTGGTAGAAGCTTGACGAAAGTTCGTCGACGAGCAAAAGTCTGACGATGAGCAGAAGTCCGCTGACGAGCAGAAGTCCGACGCCAGGGAGAATTCCGACGTCGGGTAGAAGACCGACGAAAGTTCGTCAATGAACAGAAGTCCGACGATGAGTAGGAGTCCGCTGACGAGTAGAAGTCCGACGACAGGGAGAAGTCCGATGTCGGGTAGAAGTCCGCTGACGAGCAGAAGTCTGACGACAGGGAGAAGTCCGTCATCGGGTAGAAGACCGACGAAAATTCGTCGACGAGCAGAAGTCCGACGACGAGTAGGAGTCCGCTGATGAGCAAAAGTCCGACGTCAGGGAGAAGTCCGACGTCGGGTAGAAGTCCGCTGACGAGCAGAAGTCCGACGACAGGGAGAAGTCCGTCGTCGGGTAGAAGATCGATGAAAGTTCGTCGACGAGCAGAAGTCCGACGACGAGTAGGAGTCCGCTGATGAGCAGAAGTCCGACGGCGAGTAGGAGTCTTCTGACGAGCAGAAGTCTGACGACAGGGAGAAGTCCGACGTCGGGTAGAAGTTCAACGTCGGCTAGAAGACCGACGAAATTTCGTCGACGAGCAGAAGTCTGACATCGAGTAGAAGTTCGACGTCGGGTAGAAGTTCGACGTCGGGTAGAAGACCTACAAAAGTTCGTCGACGAGAAGAAGTCCGAAGACGAGCAGAAGTCTGCTGACGTTGGGTAGAAGTTCAACGTCGCGTAGAAGACCGACGAAAATTCGTCGACAAGCAGAAGTATAATCCTAAAAAGGGATCTATTTTTAGTTGTGATTTGTAGGTTTTGGACTTTTTGGTTCACTGATCTGTATTTTGTCTTATGCATTATCACTGAGAATGGAGAATGGGGTTAGTAATATATACATGTACATGCTTAAAAATCATTATAATTTATTTATGGTTGAATACAACACTTTCTTTACCTGAAATAAGCATGCCCAAATCTATTCAAAAAACATTGCACCTAGCTCATAGGATTATCATCAATGCAGGGTGCCGAGTGAGATTGGCACATGTAGCCTTCCCCAGCATTGTAGAGGAGCCATTCTGTGATTTGAATCAGTGAACCGTAGGTCACCAGGGAGGAATCTGCCTGCACTCTTATATCCAGATGTAAACTGAACTAATTTTATGGCAGCTTTTATATCTGTTAGGTACTTGTTCACTCACATCAGCCTTACGAACTTGAAATGATTTCGTTGTGTACAAGATTACATAGGGTGGAAACTATCAGTTAAATTATAAAACAAGAAGAGTTAATGATAAAAGTACAAACAACATTACCAGCAATATCATGAAGCCTTTTATCTTAATACATGGGGTTTGCTGCATGAATTCTTTTTCTTCATTGTATTCTATTAAGAGTCAAATTCAGTTAAATCTGATAAAAAAGGCAATTTCAAATTCTTTCTACCAAATCTTTTTAGGTCTACCTCTATATTTCTTAATAGAAGTTGGATCTAATACATCTACTCTCTTTACCGAGTCATGGGAAGGCCAACGCTTTATGTGACAATTTTTGTTGACACAATTTTTGTGTGGACTCGACTTAGATTAAGTCGAATTGGATTTGATTGGGTTCTTAATCCTTGTGTGGACTCGACAATTTTTGTGTTGAAACAATATCATGAAGCCTTTATCCTTATATACTAGAGGCATCTTAATGCTTGCTCCAAGCCTGGCCTCATGTTCAACATCGCGTGAGCACAATAAATTTATTGAAATGATGTGTCGTGCTTTGCAAATGGAATTTAATCTCCTTATATTAAGTAAGTTTTGATGGAAGATTTAATTACCTCTTCAATCTACATCCAATATAAAAGGTTAGCTTAAACTAAAATTTAGTATTTAGTTTGGTTTCTGCTGGATAATCAGTTTCTGAATTATCTAATGCGCATGATATGTTCTTAAGATTGATGGTTATAGTATTCAAAATCATTCATAAGAAAATTCTTGTTGTTTTATTTTGATGATATTTTAATTTATAATTTGGATAAAAAGTCACACTTAGATCATCTTAAACTCGTGTTTGATACGAAGGACTACAAAATTTTACATCAACATGAGCAAATATTTGATGTATATAATTAGATCAAATATAACAAATTGTATAGTACAATAGTGATCATACAGTATGATTTGAATATCAAATTCTCTTAATTATTGTATCTCCTCATCTTATTGTCACCATGATTATTATTTTAAAATGAGTCTGATCATACGGCAGGATGTACTTCATGCAAAACTACTAGTTTTACTTAGTTTTATTGATTTTTATTTTTTCCTATTTCACTTATGTGTTTGTGCTGGTTTCTCACACATTTCTAATAATGAAGCCCTTATCTTGAAATCTTTTTTGCTAGCTTATCATTAAATCTTCCTTGAAATCCCTTTTTCTGCGTTCTATATCCTCTTTCGAATGTCACTAATATTTGAATTTTATTTTCCATCTTATGTCAGGATACAAATACACACAAATCTAAAGCATGCAAATATACATAAATCTAAATCAAATCATATTAACTTAATCCAAATTATATTTGTTAAAATAATTTATTTCTCCTTATAAGAGATCTGTGGCCCACATAGGGCATTAAACATCATGAAAAGGATTCACAACCAAAAGAAAACCTAGAAAATTCACAGGGGACCAAGTAAAGAAGCTGTTGATGCATTGACATGAAATAATAAAATCAAAGATGTCGGTTGGAAGATTCTCATCACATGCTAGGTTCTTCCTCATTACTTTATTCTTATTGTTTAGTGAAAACCTTGCTTTTGTTGAGTAGCCGTAGTATTTGTATTGTTCGTGAGATCTGGTCAAGACATGCGTCATTAAACTTGTAGTTGTCTGCTTCATATTAATTTAATGACATGCTCTCGAGGAAATGCTTGAATAAAAAACTTTGGAAATCATCAGCAATTCGTAAGATTCAAGCTGCCTTTTCTTTGTTTTTGTGCATGAATGATTCAAGCTGCTAACTTCTCAGATTTTATCATGATTTTCTGGAGCAATGACCTGCATACTATCTGCTTACCAATAAAACACAGGCCATTCATACATCATGAAATCATTGTGGACTGATAAAATCTAAAGAATCAACATAAAGGCTAATGGAAAGAAGTGAAGTAAATAAGCAATAAGAGATGTAGTATTCACAGAGATCATTTTACTTCTTAAAGTTTGCTGGATTCAATATTTATATCAAACGCAAAGTATCTTGAAAATCCCTCAATAGTGATGATTTAATTTCCTTTTACAAGCAATCAAATAATGCTGTAGTAAAATCATGATTAGTTCAATATTTCAAGGAATTTTGAGATTGCTTGAATGATTAAAACATGAAAAGGGACATAAAGCTGATTGTATGAGCTTTACAGAAAGATTGTTTTCGTAATTTGAACCTCTTACCTCTATAATACATTAGATGCAACTTAACCTCTGCTCAAAGCCCTCCATCGTAACAGCAGAAATGTTCAACTAATGCAAAGAATGTGGCCCCTTGACATAGGCTTTCTGGTTTTAGCCGAGTAGCACTAAGAAGATGATTTCTTACATAGGAGAGAGGACACCACTTCAGCTTCTATCTTCTATCAGCAGCTGTGAAGTCGGTGTCACCTCTCCTAGACAAGGAATCCCAACTTCAGATTCCACTTTCTTTTTACTATGTGCTCCTCTATAGCTTAAGCCCCCTCTATTTATAGCGGATGAAGGTAATCTAACTGCAAATATTTCTCCCTTAATGTCTCGTTCGTTATGTTTAGGCTGACTTATTGAGCACCAGGAGAAGATGCATCAGCCTATGGCCTTGGAGTGCCCCCTCGCTCCTTCACAGTTAAGTTTCTAGATGCTGAATGTTATTTTTTTATCAGTCAAAGTCAAAATGACTATAATAGCTTGATGTGTGGTTGCTTATAGGTTCAATGAACCAGGGATTTAAATTCTCTGGAAAAAATATTATTAAATTGTTTTAACCATATGATGGAGTAGACATTGACTGTTGACTTGGTTTTCAACATAAGGCTAGCGAAAATGAATAAGGTTTGATTTGAATTTTTATTAATTTCACCATTTGCAAACTTTGTCTTTCCAGAAAACATTAGACCAAGTTGTCAACATCCTCTTCATTTACTTTTACTACTTGGAATATAAGCATTTGTTTGAACTATTACTGGAATTTCTTCTCCCATAATTGGTTCAAATAATAATTGTACAATTTTGCGGTGGCTCCCAGAAAAAAAGAAAATTCTCAACAAACAGAGATGAAAGGACATGTGACCATTCAATCCTTTTTAAAGTGATTGATTTTTTTTGGGAAAAACCTTTTTAAAGTAGAAAAACCTGCTCAAATGCATGCGTTTGTCGTGGATGACTCAGCCTATTACGTAGGCATAGTAATGTCACCATTATATCATCATCGAAGTTTCAGAATGACTATTTTAGTGGAGTCCGGCCTAACTATAAAAACACTTCTGAGAGTTTACTTGCTGGTCAAGTACGTGAAATACTTTTTAAGATAGTGCCGAAAATTAAAAAAAATTCTTATTATAATAGCTCTAATTAAAGGAAGGCTATTGTAAATTGTAATACATCAAATATATATATATTTGATACATGAGATATAAATTTAAGTTGAGTATTTAAGATTTTATGAACTATAATATCGAAGAGAGTATTAACTCAAGATATCATACATGCATTTTTTTGGGTTAATTTTACCATTCTTCGACCCTAAAATTTTTATTTATTATTAATTTAGAAATGCTAAAAATAATAAAAGAAATCCCTTGAATTAACTTAACAATTTGATGCTGATTGAATAGGTAATAGGTTATAATCAAAATCATCAATTTGATAGTTTAGAAATCACATTGCAATAATATGAAATCATTTTCATGCTGCCTGTAGAGTTATAATAAGGCCACCACTTAAAAAAAAAAGCCACATGAGATTATCTCCAACTGAACTTCATACCACCGTATGTCGTCCTCCATTTGCTCCATTCAAACTCCAAATCGCATGCCAAATTCTGGTAGGTGAACAGTTGGCGTTGGACTGTTCACCTACGCCAAACAAATTTGATGTAAGATGTATCGAAGAAGAGCGTGAAAGAGGAGAAAAACGCGCTAGAGATGTTTACCTTCGCATGAAGCGTGCGAAAGAAGAAAAAATGACGTTCAATTGGAGAAGAATAACTGCATAATGGGGTGAAAAATATGATTTTTGATTGGAGATGTCCTGATATGTAATATATTGTTGGGTCCGCATGATTGAAATAATAAAAACAAAGAAAAAAAAAATCAATTACATAATATGACATGCTTAAGACTATCAATCACATGTTTTTCTTTGTTATGGAAAATATCAAATGCATAACATAATTCAAATACATTTATGTTAACAAATAAAAATTAAAATCTTGGGGCTGAACTAGATTTGGACCACAAATTATCTATAACGAATAATATTACAAATATGAAATATAATAATAATCTTGATTAAAAACACTCAACTCTTGTGCTTTAATTCAACTAAAAATGATGAATTCATTCTATATATTTTTAGCTCAATCTAATTTCTTTTAGTTGGCATATAAAGTATAATCCTGTTCGAGTTAAATATTAAAAAATGCTGCTAAACATCGCAAAGACGAATTATTCTCTGATCACAAAAACTCTTTTCGTACAGCTTGCCAATAAATTACCATTTTACCAAGTCTTTGATTTCAGAGCAGAATTAATTTGATACGCCATTTCAATAACCATCACCTATCCATAACCCATCATTCCATTCTATAACATTAACATTATGACAGTCCTTTACCGTCAAAATTCAGTCAGAAACGACTCATTAGTTTCGATTCAAGTTTAAATCAGAAGCTAAAATCAATTTAATAATCAATTTAATTTTCAGTTAAATTTCAATCTTCAAGCAAATTATTAGTATTACAGCAAACACACATTATTTTGTACATTTGATCCAATCTCAAATTAGCAAAATTTAAATAGCGCTAGACTGAATCAGGGTTGGTCTGGCTCATTAGCCAGCTATTATCCAGTGATCTTCTAGCTGAGTGAGACAAGTTGACACATTAAATTTGCTCTTTTTCATTTCCTAATCAACAAAGTAGAAAAAAAAAAAAAAAAAAACAGACGAGATCCTAGAAAGAAAGTACTTGCACATCTATGATACTGATATACACAACAAAACACATCTGATTATTCTTTATAGATAAATCAGGAAACACAAAATCACAACAGAGGTGCTAAATTTACCAAACTCTGGCAAGCTCACAGTGGCAGATAGTAAAACAAAGTGATTACCAGCGGGAATCCCTAAAGGCTGAGGAAGTGCCACCAGATGCTGCTGGAGATGGTGAAGAAGCAGGAAGATGGGTTCCAGATACAGAAACTGTAGGAAAGCTTATTGAATGTCCATGCTGACCTGTAGGGGCAAAACGGGACGGGCTAGCCATCGAGCCAGCCATCAATGAGGTTGATGTAACCTGATGAGGTGCACTTCCACGAGGCACATGAACCTGCATAAAGTTGAATCCTACAAATGATATATTTTGAATCCATGAAGCTTTTATGTTTCTTAAGCAATGGTGCAGGCGAAATAAAAAAAATTAAATTTTGATGGGAGGAATTCAATTTCTGTCATCTTCTAACGTTTAATCGCTAGCATATAAACATGACAACGAATATATTTCAAAAGAATACTCAAATCACTCGAGTTTGTTGAAAGGAATGAACCTTGGATTCATAATCCTTTTATCAAGCAATACAAATATAGCATTACGAGATCAGAAGTCAAAATTCGATGAAAAGCTAAGAAGAAAGTAGAAGATACAGCTCACTATTATGCTCTTAGCAATTACCGTATGGTGGAAAGGACCGTGTGATGTTTTGCCGATGGATGTTGTAGACGGAGATGTAATAGGCATAGGAGGCCATTGACGTGCTTGAATGCTGAAATTGCCAGCAGCATCCGATTCTCCTCCTACATCACCACCAAAGTTCACCTCTACACCAATTTTGGGTGGATTTCTTGCAGCGTAATTCATTTCAGCTGAAGCTTCTGCTTGTAGAGGACCAGATGAACGTGCAGGAGCCGACAGAATGCTCCTCCTTTTGATTTCCTCTTCAGCATTCAAAATCTGATCAGAAAAACCAGAATCACTACTAAATAATTTTTTTCTGTAGAACAAAGTCTATCACTGAAGTTTTGAGAATGAAATTCTTCAAATAAGATAAGGTAGTTAACATTCAAGTTTCGCAATTTGTACCAATTATCTTTTGAGGAGAAAGTATTCCAAAAAACTATTTCAATTTTGATTAAAATATTCTTTTTGCACACAAATGCCATAAGCCATCTTACGTAGGCACTATACACCTACTTTGGATCACTAAACGCCAAGGCTTTGAAAATCGGACCGGTCAATGAACAGGAAGAAGAAGAGGTTAGCGGTTCGATGGTTCGACCGGGGTCGAACCGGGGTCGAACCGGATGACGTAATAAATATTTATTATATTTAAATATTATAACATGGGTTGAACCGCTATCAGTATTCTACTCTAAAGGACATAATTAAATGCACTTGGGCCTGACGATATGAAATAGAAACACCTCAACATCTCAAAATACCATGTAAATCCAAGTTTTCATTAAAAAGAAACAGGTCACATTCCTAACAACAAACTACATGACCTCCCACAACCTCAAGTTAAAGAAAACGTGGCAAATACAACATCAAATTTCACAACTGTCCCCGACTCCCTCACAAATAATTCTACTAATCCTACAAATAACAGCTAATGATCAGCATTAAACGTCTTATTTAATCTCCTAAAGCCTCCAACAACAGCATTTAGGCTACGAATTTTAAATCAGGGCAGTGCCTCTATAAAACAAACGGCCAATCTCTAAACCAGGTTAAGAAAACACAATCTGTAATAACAGCAATCACATTAAGTAAATTAGGTTAAGGAAACACAATCCAAGGAAATGCTCTTGATGTTTTTAGGTTCAGGAAACACAATCCAAGCAATCTCATTACAGTGTTTATAAAAACAAATCCAAAATTTATAAATCAAAAGTTGTTTTTAGGTATTGAAATGCTCAAAAGCTACCGCAATCTCACAAAAGTCGATAATGCATACTCACCGCAAACGATTTTGCTTCTTGAACTAGATGAGACGCCGGAGGCGGAGAAGAAGACGATCGAGGCGGAGAAGATGACGCTTGCCGAGGAGAATGCCGTAGCCATGCGAGACGAATAGTCGAATAGGGTTTTGAGGTTTTCGGCTTTTCGCAGAAAAGAGAACCTTTTATTTGTTTTCGCCTTCTCACACAAGTAAAAACACGATGCAAAAGTCTTCTTCGGCACCGCTATCCGCACATATCGCATCTCAACCGTCCGTTTTTTTTAGCAAACAGTCCGGTTAAAGGAAACCGGAACCGGTTCGCCGGTTCGAGCGGTTCGGCGCCGGTTTTTGGCGAAACAGATTTTATCTTGAACCGACCAGTTCGCGGTTAAACCGGCCGGTCCGGTCCAGTTTTAAAAGCCTTGCTAAACGCAGAATGACAAGACTTAAGAAAATTAGGACTATCATTCTTGCATTCGATAAAGGTGATGATCCAAGCCTACAAGTGCATCAAAACCGTTCTTCAAACATAAATAAAGAAGCAAAAGAAGCAAAAAAAAAAAAAAAAAAAGTCTAAAGTCTAAATCTAGCATACGCCAATATAATTTGGAATATTGAGTTTTTGAATGAAATAAGGTCATAAGTAAACTTGAAATAGAGAACATAAAGAAGCAGCAAAGCAAATTAAACAATTGCTCATGTTGAGCCAATGTAGCAATCAAATATGCATAAGCACAAAAAAATTACTCCTAAGTTAGTCAAGTCATGAAGAAGAAGAAGATTAAAAAAAAATAATAAAAAAAAATAAAAAAAAAGTCATGAAGAAGAAGACCATTTGGGATGAGCTAATAGCTATCAATGATAACTGAATCACCATCTACAAACTAATTTTGCTATCCAGCAATGATCCAAGATCAAGAAATTGGGCATTTTTATACAAGATCAAGTGTCCGATTTCATGCTTATGTGATTTCCATGTCATAGTGATAGGACAAAGCAATAGTCCTTAGAACCGTAATCATCAGATCGTCTCATGATTCATACAAATTTGATGCATCTTTGAAATAAAAACAACAAAGAAACTAAGTAAAAATCACATGAATACAAATATAGGGGTTGATTTTTTATTAATACTTCAACAATAATAAAAGATCCAATTGATCTACATTATTCGAGAAATAGATCAGCTCTCACACAAATCCTATACACCGCTAGGAAGCACTCCAAAATAAAACTACAGCAAACACAGATTATCTCATGCCTTGCCCTAGAAAAAAACTCTCTTAAATAGCCCTAGCACACAATAACACAAATATAAAATTCCTAAACAACATAAACATAATTTAGGAAACCGTCCTAAACAACATAAACATAATTTATGAAACCTTCCTAAACAATTAAAACTTTCCTAAGCGTAATAAACATAATTAGGAAACCTTCCTAAACACTCCTCTTGATTTCTCTTCCTTCCAAAATGCATGACAGCTCTCATGGACCTCAAAGGGCTGGTCGAACCCTCCCCTTCACTCCTTTCCTGACAGCCCCCTCATGTCGTAACATAATTCTTCCATCAATCTCAATGCTTCAATTCAAATTTAACTGATCAATTCTATCATCTTTATCTAATGCTAATTTCCATGATCTCTATCATGGTTTATAGTAATTTAATGCGTCTTGGAAGTAAAAAGAGCAAAGAAACTAAGTAGAAACTGCAAGAATACAAAGATAGGATCTGATTTTTGATTAATACTTCAAAAATAATGAAAGATACAATTGATCTACTATTCGAGAGGTAGATTAGCTCTCTCACGAACCCTATGTGCCACTAGGAAGCTCTCCAAAATAAAATTGCAACAAACACAAATTATCTCATGCCCTACCCAAAACAAAACTTTCTCTTAAATAGCCCTACCACAAAATGACACAAATAGAACATTCATAAATAGCATAAACATAATTTAGGAAACATTCCTAAATACAATAAGTATAATTAGGAAACTTTCCTAAAGATCATAAACATAATTTAGGAAAACTTCCTAAACAATTAAATCCTTCATAAGCACAATGAACATGATTAGGAAACCTTCCTAAATAACTCCCATTGATTTCTCCTCCTTTCATAATGCATGACAACTCTCCTAGGCCTCACAAGACTGGTTGAACCCTCCCCCCTGGGCTCACTTCTTGATTTTGCCTAGCCTTCTCCTGCCGTAACATAATTCTTCCATCAATCTCAATGCTTCAATTCAAATTTAATTGTTCAATTATATCATCTTTATCTAATGCTAATTTCCATATCTCTATCTAGAGAAGGTTTTGTTGAGCCATTTCCATCATTTCCTTCAAATCTATTTATTGACTTGAGTATTGAAGCATTGTCCTGAAAAAATACTACTGAAGGCATATTCACTTGTTTTATTGAAAACATTACAACTTCAATACCTCTAACAATTTCATAAAATTCCAATCATACAACAGTTTGACTATAGCACTTGAGATTGGTGGGAGAGTGACAACTTAAGATCACAAGCCTTCCTCAAGAATCCTATCTAATGAGATTATCATACTTTAACACTCTTGAAAGTTTGATTCTAGCATTCCATCATCCCAAGAAAACTAGTGTAATGGCATCATAAAGGTCCCGCCACCTTGTCCATGAAAACCATAGTTGAACATCTAGTAGATAAACCAAATTAGACAAATTAGCATCAGTAAATCATATAGTCAGGAATCTATTACCCATGAGGAAGAAAGAGTAACGAGTTATAATGAATGACTGAGTGTGAAGCAAGAAGCAACCTATCCAAAACTAAAACAGTTCCTTTTTTGCTCCCATGTCTTTAATAGCCCAAATATGAGCAAATCCTAATTAATTTACCTAGGAGTCTATGAATTGATAATAAATTCAAGATTGGTTCATAAAAAAATAAATAAATAAACTACTACTAATGATGCAGAACAAAAATGCACTTGATAATTATCGTCCATGAGGAAAATACTTTAAAAGGATTTAGTTTTATAATTTGGAGTGACTAATGTAGGTGGTAAGATCATATTAGATTTTGCTTTAGCTCATAATTTTATAATTGCTAATACCTTATTTAAGAAAAGAGATGGGCATCTCATTACTTATAAGAATATATATAATAAAACTTAGATTGATTATTTTCGTATAAGAACAATAGGTCGTTTAGAATGCATAGATTGCAAATTTATTCCAAGTGAAAGTTTATATACCCAACATTGCTTATTAGTTTTGGATTTTAAGATAAAAGGACAATGTAAAAAAAAAAAGTAAAATGTGGTTCTAGGATTAGATGGGAGCATTTAAAAAAACTAAAAAAAATATTTTTGAGAGTAAGATTCTAGATTTTAAGATTTTGTCAGTGCACAAGGAACTAATGTTATGTGAAAAAAGTAGCTAGTGATATTAAGAAAAATTGTAAAGAATGCGCTTGTATTATTAAATGAAAAAGTTTATAATAGTAAAAATAGTTTGTGACGGAATCAAAATATGCAAGAAAAGATAAAAATAAAAAGTTTTGTTATAAAAATTAGTTTAGATGTAAGAACTTTGAAAATTGAAAAATATATAAAGAGAATCATAAGGAGTCTAGGAAAACAATATGTGATGCAAAGATTTAGCTTTTAATGATTTATAAATTAAATACTAAGAAGGATGAAATATATATGTATAAGTTATCTAAATAAAGAGATAGTAGTGATAAGGTTTTAGTTCAAGTGAAGTGCATTAAAGATCAAGATAAAAAAGTTCTTTTATTAGAAGAGGATATTCAAATAAGATGAATAAGATATTTTGCTAAGCTCTTTAATGAAGATTGTGAGAATATGATTGACTTTAATGACCTTAGCACCCTAAATTAAAATAAAGATTTTTGATTTATCTACGTATTAGTGAAACCAAAGTTATAGCGACTTCAAAGAAAATGAAGTGTGGAAACACTGTCTGATGATATTCCGATTGAGGTGTGAAAATGCTTAGAAGATGAAAGAAAGTTTGGCTCACTAAAATTTTTAATATTATTTTGAAAACTAAAAAGATGTCAGATGGGTGGAGAATGAGTGTGTTGATTCATATTTTTGAGAATAAAAGTGAAGCACAAGATTGTGTGAATTATGAAGAAATTAAATTAATGTGTCATACTTTAAGAATATGGGAGAAAGTTATGAAGCATAAGTCACGACATGATACTAATATTTCTCAAAATCAATTTGGAATTATGCCAGGTAGGTCTACTATGGAAGCTATACATTTAATGAGAAGTTTGATGAAGAAGTATATAGAGAATAAGATGTATGTATGTGTGATATTTATTGATTTAGAGAAAGCATATGATAAGTTCCAAGAGAAGTGCCATCGAAAGTTCTAGGAAAGAAATGAGTTAATAATACTTATATTCAAATTATTAAGGATATGTATGCAGAAACTGTTGTGTTCAAACACAAGGTGGTTTGATCAAATATTTTAATATTTCAGTTGGATTAAATCAAGGATTAGTCTTAAGCCCATATCTTTTTGCTTTAGTGATGGATTGTTCTTAGTAAACATTTATAATAGGATATATCCTGGGGTATGCTTTTTGTTGATGATAATCCAATGTTCTCTATCCACTTTATAATTTCTCTTATGCACTGGTCAAATGATAGTTCATTACTGTTCTTTATGTTTCCAATAAACGATCTTCTGATCTCCCCTTAATTTTCCCACCTCCCATCTCCCCTAAACCAAGTTGGAAAGGCCATCCCCTACTCTTCCACCATCACCTTCCATCCGCCATGAACTTGATATCGAGCGTAAGAAGGATCCATTTGCATGCTTGCGAGGATGAGTTTGTTCATTTTCATTTACTTGTTGAAAAACTTTGGTGCTTTTTTTTAAATTACATAATGATGTGTTTTGCTTGCTTATCTTCCAAATGCACATCACTTGACTTCTCCTTATAATTTTAACTTTAGTAATCATCTTAGCTTAGGTTTCCTTAAATTTCAATTTGTACTCATAGTTTGCTTCTCCTAAAGTAGAGGGAAAATCATGCAAAACAAAAATGCAATTTGAAACAATATGCATGAGGTTCCTCAAAACAAGGAGAAAAAGTTCAAGAATTATCATTTTTCTATGAATTTGTATGGCAAAACAAAAGTATTCAGAATAATTTAAAGGTCTTGATTTGCAATCAATTAATAGTAACATTTTCTTATCATGTTGGCATATCATTTTCAGCTAAATAAATTAAATTAAATTCAATGCTTGGCTGAGCCCTACATGGATGATCCTTGAAGAATTTTAGCTTTTTTTTCTCCTCCTGCAAGTGTGGCATCTCCTCTCTATATTACAGTAACAATTCCAAGCAAAATAAGGGGAAATTCAACCATGTCATTTCTTCCTACAAAACTAGCATCACATGAAGATGGAAGATTAATAACATTGGGTAGAGGTCACAAGGGACAATAAAACAACCAAAGCAAAAATCTTTCATCATGGTTGCATATATTTTAAGAAGCTTTAAAAAGATATAAAAAGAATAAAACACTACACCTAGAGATAAGCTAGCAAGGATACTTGATCTCATGAACAACTAGGAACGCAAAAATTGTTCTCAACAGAATTAAAATGAACCTGTTTCAACATCTGCACAAGATAATGCTTTTTCTCATTTAGAACGTGTAACTTCTGCTCTAAATCTCTTTTTCTTTCTTCTTTTTCAAGAGCTAAATCTAACTTGCAGATTACCTGAAATAAAAGAAAAATATCAAAATCATTGAGTGAATATAAATGTATAAAACTACTTGGTATGTCAAGCATCAAGTTCATCAAGTTGTTATGACAAATGAAAATATACTAATTCGAATAGAGTTAAAAAAAAGTTAAATTGGTTTTAGGATGGCTGTTTTTTTAAGCAAAACAATGGCTAAAAAAAAAACAACTGAATATAAATTTTAGAGTTAAGGTTTAATAGTCGAAATAGAGAAGTCCGCCATGAAGTTGGTGTGATAAGAGGATAATAGGAAGGCTTAAAGGTAAATTTTATAAAATCTAAACTACGCCAATGAGTTCTTATGTACCTAAATATTGAATGGTAAGAGAATAATTGGTATCTTAGTTAAGTGTGACAAAACAGAGAATATTAAGATAGATGTGAGATAAGTAAGAAATATAAATTAATGAATAATTATATTAAAGAAAAGGTTACAATGACATCAATTGAGATAAAATGATTAAAATAGGCTTAAGTGGTATGAAGATGTATAAAGAATGATAGAAAACACACATGTTAGATCAATTGGTAAAATTAGTATTAGATGAATAATTAGAAAGAAACAGATATGGGCTTAAGATTACATGGATAGAAATTGTGCAAAATGATTTGTGAAGGATATATTTAACACCTCATACAACAATCAATCGAACAAATAAAAAATAAGGATTCAAAATGTCGACGCCACATAATTGGGATAAGACCAATGGTGAAGATGATGATAATAAACTAAAATTTGTTTCCAGGAAAATGGAATTTAATGCTTACGTTGAATGTGTTCTTTGCTATGAATGTTGCCATTTTCTAGAAGCAATAAATTCAAAAGTACTTGCATAACAATAATAGATTTCTAATGTTGCTGGTAGAGTTTATTGAATAATAGCAACAATGAAGTTATCTAATACAAAATAGCATTTAAATTTCATATATTGCATGATAAAAAAACCATACATTGCCGCAAAATCACAACGCTTGATATGTAAAATGCAAATGCTTCAATATAAATTGTTTGGTGGGATAATGTAAATTAAGAAACATGCCACTGAGTATTCCCCCTGAATTTACTACTTTAATGCCTTTCCTATATAAGGATCCCATGCTGAAATGCCCACTCTATAAATGGGCTCATGCACATACTTTTACCCACTGGCAGAACTACCCTAGCAGCAGAGGGGGCAACTGCCTCCCTTTAAAAAAAAATAATTATAAGATATGGGCATTTAAGTCATTTGCCCCCCCTAAAACTCTTATCTTGCTCCCCTTTTTGCCCTAATTGCTTGTAATAACGCATTCACGCTCACAGCCGCTCCTCTTCGTCGTGTGCGACAGGCGGCAGGAAGAACCTCTCCTGGACTCGGTGCGGTGCCCCAATGATAGCCTTCCCAAGGTCGTTCTTAGTCGCAGTGTCCATCGCCGGCGTCGTGTCTCTCTTCAGCTTCTTCGGTGAGTTTCGGATATATTTTCCAATTTCCATTGATCTGCTCTCTTTTGATCTTTTCCATTTTTCGCAATCAAGTCCGCACTTTCCCCTAGTTTCAGATTTTTTTTCTTTCTTTGAGGCAAGCAAAGAGATTAAGAGAATCGTATTTCTTTTGGTTTTTCGAGCAGGACAGCTAAAATTTCTTTTGGTTTTTCGAGCAAACAGCGGTGCTTCTCAGCTAAAATTTCAGGTATATTCTACATTTCCATCACCGCTATGTTTTCTAAACGAATTCTAGTGGTAGAGTTTATTGGACAAATTTTAGTATTCTTGCTAATTTTTTTTCCTACCGCTGATTGCATCCCACTTATCTGCTCGCCACCTCTGTTAAAGTTCTATCCATGACTAAGTTATTATGCGGACTCCTGCAATTTCTACTACTGTTTCACATATTATGGCTTCATGTTTAATATAATAGTCATCTTATTCTGACTTATACTGGTTGATTCCTTCAGAAATTCTTGAATTGAATTTTATGGGAAAATTTCTGAGGAATTCATGCTGACTGTTCGAAACTTGTTCTTTTTTTAGTTTATTTTTTTATAGATTTCTTACTTTCTTTTATTTTTTGGTCATTTGAAAGTTGCAAATATGAAAATGCTATTTTCCTTATCATTCCTGAGATTTAATTTATTATAAATCCTACTTTAATTATTTTAGTTTCTTTGAAACTTTGCATCAATCTATTTGTTTGGTGTGAGTGACTTCAATAATGTATATTTAATAATGTATACTTAATTTTCAATTTGATCCTAAATATCTTTATAGGACTTAATAGATGGAACACTATTTAAAAAGAAAAGAACGTGTAGAGATCAACTTGACCGATCTCCCAACTGATCCTGAACTACGACCTTCAATATGGAGTTATGATATGAATGATAGGGACAAAATTCGAAGAACTTATCTTTTAAAGGGACCCCATCAACCGAGAAGTCATCAATTCCCTCAAACATTAATAGGGAATATTGCACACCGATTTAACCCTAAATGGTTTGAAGAATATACTGCTCAACAACTGTCTAGTGCTATATATTGATAAAGAAGAATTTGATTTGGTTCCAAATAAAGTTGTAATGCAACATTATCAGAAGATGCAAAATAGAATGCAAAGTTTGTAATTTTTATTGCAATATAATAACTTGTTTGAATTTTGTTATATATTTTTTATCTTTTAATAATTTTACCCCTCCACCCCCCAAAGAATTAAGGCTGGTTCCGCCCCTGTTTTACCCTCATATAAAGGGCTTCGTGCTCTTTATTTCTCCATCCTAACTTCACATATGTCCCCTCTGATTTCTCATGCTAGCAAATTGATGGAAATTCAAATAGAAGGGAGTGAAAAATCATGAAGGGCTAATATATTTCAATGATGTAAAATATAAATGATATGGATTGCACTTGACATAGCAGATCATTAACGGCCTCCTTGCTCTTTATTTCTCCATCCTAACTTCACATATGTCCCCCCTGGTTTCTCATGCTAGCAAAGAGATGGAAACCCACATAGAAGGGAGTGACAAATCATGAAGGGCTAATATATTTCAAGAATAAAAAATATAAATGATACGGATTGCACTTGACATGGCAGATCATTAAAGGTCTCCTTGCTCTTTATTTCTCCATCATAACTTCACACATGTGCCCTCTGGTTTCTCATGCTAGCAAACGGATGGAAATCGACATAGAAGGGAGTGACAAATCATGAAGGGCTAATACATTTCAATTATGTAAAATATAAATGAAATGGATTGCACTTGACATGGCAGATCATTAAAGGCCTTCTTGCTCTTCATTTCTCCATCCTAACTTCACATATGTCCCCTATGGTTTCTCATGCTAGCAAACAGATGGAAATCCACATAGAAGGGAGTGACAAATCATGAAGGGCTAATATATTTCAATGATGTAAAATATAAATGAGATGGATTGCACTTGACATGGTAGATCATTAAAGGCCTCCTTGCTCTTTATTTCTCCATCCTATGTTCACATATGTCCCCTCTGGTTTCTCATGCTAGCAAATGGTGGAAATCCAACTAGATGGGAGTGAAAAATCATGAAGGGCTAGTATATTTCAATGATGTAAAATATAAATGAAATGGATTGCACTTGACATGGCAGATCATTGTAGGAATGAATAACATGGTTTTACATGGAAGATCAACCATAAAAGATCAGTTTGAAATACAAACTACAATAACCTAGATTATATGTTACTGTGCTAGCCTAAGAGTTACATGCCATAGAAAAAAAAAGGAATGTCTACGGAATATATGATCCATATAAGACAATTCATCAAAAATTAATTGAAAATGCAATTAGATCATCACTTCTCATGACCATTCACCCACTAATACAAGATTGATTGCTCACAACATCATAATGGTTTGCCACCGATTATTTAATGGTTATTGCAAGATTATAATACTAACTTCTATGCAAAATCCCAAATTTTTGTAAAACAACAAAGAGAACTATTACAAAGAAAGTACATTTGGGCTTTAAATGACAAGAATATAGCCAAAACTAATAAATGGATCAATCACACCGGTGTAATAGAATCAATAAGCACCCTAGCTATTGTCAGTAAGAAAGGAAATATGATAAGGAAAAAGTTGATAGACAACACAGATTCATGAACTGCTCGTGCATGTGCTTCAAATCAATCTCATCAGTTTCACAAGAAAATCCCACTCCACAACTTACCCATAAGTCATACGAAATTCTTTGTAATGATACCGGAAGCAATATTTCTAAGCAACAAGTTATAAAATAACCACTGCCTCAAACCAAAAATGATTTCCCTTCTCTAAAAACCATGCTTATAAGAACTTCGCACAAAAAAATACCTCTTAGAGGCTTTTTGGCTACAAGTAGGATTTTTTGAATGACGCAATTTACCAAAGCCTGAATTTAATCAATAATGAGGCTGAAATGAGATTTATCAAAACAGATTTGAAGCATTTAAAATTCTATTTGGCAGGATTTAAGATAACTCTTACTTAAATCCTGTCTAAAACAGGATTCCAAGTAGTTGCTTAAAGAAACCGCTTTATATACCATACAACAGCAGCAAACATATTACCCAGAGCTACTTTACATTAACAAAGAGAACTTAAAGAGCTTAAAAACAAGATGGTCCACGAATCCTCAGCAAGAACCAAATGGAAACCAACCTTAATGAAAAAATGGATTAAAGAAAGTAAAATGCAAATTTACCAGAAGCATAACAAATAAAATAAAATAAAATCAATAAATAAGCCAAATGAGACAAAAATGACCAGATAATTCGCCTTCAACGACCAACACACCCAAATTATACCTCACCTGCTCCTTCCTATCGCCATTATCCATTGAATCTACACCCTCCAAAGCCAGACGATCCTCAGTGATGGCAACGATCCCCTTGCAGTCGTTCAATGCCGATCCGCTCGGTTCCGAAAAGGAAACGCAGTTGATCGGGTCTTCTTTTGGGCATCCGGTCTTGTCCAGGTCGTCATGCTTCTCATTACTCACTCTAGGGTTAGGCTTACCATTAGGGTTATTCAAGGATGAGAATTGTGCAATAGCTAGGTTTCGCTTGCGGAGAAGGTGACGAAACTGGGCGAGGGAAATGGCGCGCGGCGGCATCGGCCACCGGCGGGGAATGTCAGCGACGCGGTGGAGATTACCTCGGTAGAGAGAGAGCGCCCCCATCGCTTCTCACCTCTTCCACCAAAAACTCAGGTTCTCTGCCATAAACTTTGTTCTTGGATTATAATAAGAGAATAAGATGACTTTATGCCTTTTTTTTTTTTATAAATATGTTTACAAATCTTATTTGAATTTAAATATTTTCGTCATTGATCTTGGGCCAATATTGATTAAAACCAGTGAAGCGTTGAATAAAATATGATTGATAACTTATTTTTTAAATTTATTAAATAATTGAAATTTATTTAAACACTTATATATATATATATATATATATATATATATATATATATATATATATATATATATATAAATGCACGCGCAAGAAATGAGTGGGAATAGTATAGTGATATGATGGATATACTAATCTCATAAAAATTTCAAATTATAAGATTAGTACATAATGGAGCTTTTAGTGGCATATATAATAATGCAATGCATTTGTATATAATGATATAACATGCAATAAATAAAAATTTTTAGCTCATCTTATAGCTTTATCTTATTTAAGTATACAACAAATACATAATGTAGCACTAAAGCCTTCCACCCATAAAGTTGTGAGGAACTGAGGTGGGGAAGAAATTTGCACAATATTGGTCATCATAGGTCCAGTTGCTCATCGAAAAATAGAATCTAATCATTTTTCTTTTCCATAGTGGGGAATAGGAGAGAACGATGGATTCCCCTTCCCTTTCACATTCCCCTTCTTTTTCTTTCACCCGTTATTAGTCCCATCAATGCCCTTACCACCAAGATTCTACTGTGACTTCCACCTCTTGTCGTTTGATGGGATCCAAGTCGCAAGTTTTTTCCATCTTTGAGGATTTAATCAAGTCTGTTAACTTTCATTAAAAGTGTGTTAAGCTTTAGTAAACAATAAAAATTTAAGTGTTAAATATATAAATGTAATATATTTAAGTGATACACATGTAAATATCCTTTTAAAAAATGCAAATAAGATAAACATGCATAAAAAAAGTATGACTTTACACATGGGCATTTTCTATACCTTCATTAGCATGATAAATATGATCATAAAATACATAACACTTTATACCAAACAAAGCATAAGATTACTTATAAGTCAAAACTTGGAAATATAATTTGTGCATTCAGTTAGTGAAAGATCAAGTAAAAAGTTACCTGAAACAAGGCAAATGAGAAGCAGAATGAAATGAGGCCAACCAAACCAAAAATGATAATCGCTTACTTGCACTTTCTTGGATTTTAATGGCCATCCTTGATATGATGGCTTGCAACTTTGTCTCAACTACTAATATGATCTACACAAAAAATCATTAATAAAATTAAATATTTCATTTGATTACTTCTTTTCTTTAAAAAATATATGCTTTTATTTTTCCTTATAATAAGTGGCATTATTAATATCCACAACATTCTATACCATCTTGCAATGTGGAATAAATAATATGAAGCCATGACATTTTATAAGTAGAAGTGTAATATAAAAATGTTTATTCCGTTAGAACTTATCATGAACGTTAATAAGCAAGAAGATCCATTTGCTATATGAAAAATAGAGCAACAAAAAAGTGATTCAAGAGAGAGGCCCTCTATCTACCCTATACAAAGACTAAGGGCCTATTGGGTAGCTGCAATTTTTTGTAAAGGTGTTTGTAAATTCATTGTGGAGAAAGTAACTTTTTTTTTAATTTGTTGTACATATTATGTACAAGTTTATATATGCTATGTATAAGCATTATACACATTATGTATAAGTTTATATACATTATGTACAAGCATTTTACACACTATATACGAGCATTGCACACAATGTATATATGAATTATACACATTATAAATAAGTTTATATAAGCATTCTACACTACATTCAATGCTATATACAAGTATTATATACACTATGTACATATTTATACATGCTATGTACAAACATTATATACACTATTCATAAATATTATACACTCTGAATAAGTTTATATACACTATGTACAAGTTTATACAAGCTATATATAAGCATTGTACAAGCTATTTATAAGCATTATACACGTTATATAAAAGTACTATACAAACTACGTATAAGTTTATACAAGCATTATGCATACTATGTAGAAGTTTATACACGCTATTTATAAATAATATACACACTATGTACAAGTTTATACACATTATGTACAAGCATTATATATATTATGTATAAGTTTGTACACACTATGTATAAGCATTATAAACACTATGTACAAATTTTATACACACTATATACAAGTTTTACATACAATATATAAGTATTATACACACTATGTACAAGTTTATATACGATATGTACAAACATTTTACACACTATAAATAAGAATTATACACACTATGTATAAGTTTAAACACACTATATATAAGCATTATACACACTATGTATATGGTTTATATAAGTTTATACACACTATGTACAAGTTTATACATGCTATGTACAAATATTATACATGAATTATACAAGTTTATACATGTTATATACAAGCATTTTAAACACTATATACAAATTTGTATATGCCATATACAAGTATTATACACAATATGTATAAATTTATACACTCAATGTACAAGTTTATACACACTATATACAAGTTTATACATGTTATCATTATACGCACTATGTATATATTTCTAAACACAATATATAAACATTATAAAAACTATGTACAAGTTTGTACATGCTATGTACAAGTACTATATACACTATATACAAGTTTATATAAGTATTATAGATGCTATGTATAAGCATTATACAAGTTTATACAAGCATTATACATAATATGTACAAATTTATATATTATATGTACAAGCATTATATACACTATTTACAAGCATTATACATACTATGTATAAGTTTATTCAAATATTATATACACGCTATGTACAAGCATTATACAAACTATGTACAAGTTTATACATGCTATGTATAAGGATTATATAAACTATGAATAAGTTTGTGCACATTATGTATAAGTTTTTACACACAATGTATAAGGATTATACACACAATGTATAAGTTTATACACGCTATATACATAATTTTTACACACTATGTGCAAGTTTATAAATGCTATGTATAAGGCTTATATATACTATGTATAAGTTTATAAACACTATATACATAATTTTTACACACTATGTGCAAGTTTATACACGCTATATACAAGCATTGTATAAGTTATGTACAAGTATTATACACATTATGTATAAGTTTATACAAATATTATATATGTTACGTAGAAATTTATACATGCTATGTATAAATATTATACACATTATGTATAAGTTTATATACATTATGTACAAGCATTTTACACACTATGTACACACTATATACGAGCATTGCACATAATGTGTACATGAATTATACACATTATAAATAAGTTTATATAAGCATTCTACACTATGTTCAATGCTATATACAAGTATTATACACACTATGTATATATTTATACATGCTATGTACAAGCATTATACACACTATTCATAAGTATTATACACTCTGAATAAGTTTATATACACTATGTACAAGTTTATACAAGCTATATATAAGTATTGTACATGCTATATACAAGCATTATACACGTTATATAAAAGTATTATATAAACTACGTATAAGTTTGTACAAGCATTATGCATACTATGTAGAAGTTTATAAACACTATTTATAAATAATATACATACTATGTACAAATTTATACACGATATGTACAAGCATTATATATATTATGTATAAGTTTGTATATACTAAGTATAAGCATTATAAATACTATGTACAAGTTTTATACACACTATATACAAGTTTTACATGCAATATACAAGTATTATACACACTATGTATAAGTTTATACACGATATGTACAAGCACTTTACACACTATAAATAAGAATTATACACACTTGTATAAGTTTATACATGCTATATATAAGCATTATACACACTATGTACATGGTATGTATAAGTATTATATACACTATGTACAAGTTTATACATGCTATGTACAAGCATTATACATGAACTATATAAGTTTATACATGCTATGTACAAGCATTTTACACACTATGTATAAATTTGTATATGCTATGTACAAGTATTATACACACTGTGAACAAGTTTATACACGCATTGTACAAGTTTATGCACACTATATACAAGTTTATATATGCTATGTACAAGCATTATACACACTATATATATGTTTGTAAACACTATATATAAGCATTATAAAAACTATGTACAATTTTGTACATGCAATGCATAAGCATTATATACACTATGTACAAGTTTATACAAGTATTATAGATGCTATGTACAAGTATTATATATAAAATGCACAAGTTTATATAAGCATTATACACACTATGTATAAGTTTATACATCATATGCACAAGCATTATACATATTATTTAAAAGTATTATACAGACTATGAATAAGTTTATTCAAATATTATACACACGCTATGTACAAATATTATACAGACTATGTACAAGTTTATACACGTTATGTATAAGGATTATACAAACTATGAACAAGTTTATGTATATTTTGTATAAATTTATACACGCTATGTATAAGGATTATACACACCATGTATAAGTTTATAAATGTTATATACATAATTTTTACACACTATGTGCAAGTTTATATATGCTATGTATAAGACATATATATACTATTTATAAGTTTATAAATGCTATATACATAATTTTTACACACTATGTGCAAGTTTATACACGCAATATATTATACATGCTATGTAGTTTGTACACACTATGTATAAGCATTATAAATACTATGTACAAGTTTTATACACACTATGTACAAGTTTTACATGCAATATAAAAGAATTATACACACTATTTATAAGTTTATATACAATATGTACCCACATTTTACACACTATAAATAAGAATTATTCACAATGTGTATAATTTTATACACGCTATATATAAGCATTATACACACTATGTTCATGATATGTATAAGTATTATACACACTATGTATACATTTATACATGCTTTGTACAAGCATTATACATAAATTATATAAGTTTATACACGCTGTGTACAAGCATTTTAAATACTATATATAAGTTTGTACATACTATGTTCAAGTATTATAAACACTATCTACAAGTTTATAAACACAATGTAAAAGTTTATGCATAATATATACAAGTTTATACATCTATGTATAAGGATTATACACACTATGTATATATTTGTAAACACTATATATTAGCATTATAAAAACTATGTACAAGCATTATACACACTATGTATAAGTTTATACAAATATTACAGATGCTATGTACAAGTATTATACACACTAAGTATAAGTTTATACAAGCATTATACACACTATGTACAAGTTTATATATTCTATGTATAAATATTATACACACAATTTTTAAGTATTATATACACTATATACAAGTTTATTCAAACATTATACACACGCTATGTATAAGCATTATACAGATTATGTACAAGTTTACAAATACTATGTATAAGACTTATACAAACTATGAACAAGTTTATGCACATTATTTACAAGTTTATACATGCTATGTATAAAGATTATACACACAATATATAAGTTTATACATGCTATATACATAATTTCTTTACACTATGTGCAAGTTTATACATGCTATGTATAAGACTTATACATGCTATGTATAAGACTTATACATGCTATGTATAAGACTTATACATACTATGTATAAGTTTATAAAAGCTATATACATAATTTTTACGCACTATGTGCATGTTTATACACGTAATATATAAATATTATACATGCTATGTACAAGTATTATACATTATATATACAAGTTTATATAAATATTGTACATGTTATGTACAAGTTTATACATGCTATGTATAATTATTATACATATTATGTATATGTTTATACACGTTATGTACAAGCATTATACACACTATGTACATGCTATATACGAGCATTGTACACACTGTATACATGAATTATACACATTATATATAAGTTTATACAAGCATTCTACACTACGTTTAAAGCTATATACAAGTATTATACACACAATGTACATATTTATACATGTTATGTACAAGCATTATACACACTATTTATAAGTATTATACACTCTGAATAAGTTTATATATATTATGTACAAGTTTATACAAGCTATATATAAGCATTATACATGCTATGTACAAGCATTATACATGCTATATAAAAGTATTATACATACTATATAAGTTTATACAAGCATTATGCATGCTATGTAGAAGTTTATAGATACAACAACAACATCAAGCCTTTATCCACTACGTGGGGTCGGCTACATGAATCCTTTTTCTCCATTGTGTCCTATTAAAAGTTAAATTCTCGTTTAAATCTAATAAAGAAAGGTCATTCCTAATATTTTCTGTCACGACCCGACCCGAGACGAGACGGATCCCGCCCGCGCCGGATCGCGACGGAGAATAGCTAACCAGGATCTGGCTTTGGATTAGGTTACTGAACTGATCTTCCAAATTCTTAACTCAACAGAAGCACACAGAACAACAGAGCTACTAAAAACATCAAATGCAGCGGAACAAAACATCTACCTTTTTATTTCCTCAAAATAATCATCTACAGAACAGTACAAGGCTTTCAACAGAAAGAGAGACAGAACAGGAAAGCCATGACTGTACAAAAATCAAAAGTACAAAAGTACCTAATCTGATCAGACTCTGAAACCTAGTCCTGAACTTCCTTGCCCTTCCCAGAACCTGAAAACCATCAGAAAGCAAGGGTGAGCTCAACAGCTCAGCAAAGCAACAAACCACCAATCTAAATCCTCAGAAAACAAAACCAAATTCATCGGATAGAAATCAGATCAGAAATCGGAACAGAATCGGAAATCAAAACTTACGGACAGATATCAAATCACATCAGAGTCGTACAGATTGTATCAGAACAGAACAAATCAACAGAGTCAGAATCAGAAATCAGAATCGTACGGATCACATTATATCATAATCACAATTTCGTACAGAACAGAACAGAACAGATACAGAAAATAGTACAGATACATATAGCTAAATGTCCTGACACTGACGGAATCTCTACGGATTCCGGCCCCTTATGCCTCCCTTCCCAGACACTGACTGAATCTCATAGGATTCAGGCCCCTTATGTCTCCCTTTGTGCTCACGGCACCAAAACAGATGTGCTTATAGCATCAAAACAGAATTCATCGGATCCGGAACAGAACAGATATCAGATTTGATCTCATTGCAGATTTCCCTTTTCACTAACTGAATCTCATAGGATTCAGGCCCCTTATAACTCCCTTTTTATAGCTTATACACATAGCATTTCAATTCAGAAGAAATACGGACAATTCAGAAATTACCCAAAAATCGGGCAGCACAACGGCAGTATACGGAATTTACACAAAAATTCCTGCAAAGAAAATTTGCCGAATTCGCACAGAATACAGATATCAACATTTCAGAACCTTTATTCTACTGTACAGATAAATTCCAATTTCACAGAAAAATCCGGTCGACTAAAAACACAGTCGAATCAAAAATACCCGGACGAAAATCTTCAGAAAATAACCAAAATGTGCACACTCGGCACGTCAACAATATACAGAAAGTTACGCGGTAAAAACTGAACCGATCAAAAGATACGGACGAAAATCGCTAACGGAAACAAAATCCGGACAGAATATGCCGCCAAACACGACGGTTCTGAAAATTGAGAAAGGTAGAATGTGCCTTACCTCGAGCACAGCAATTTCCTCAACAGTCACTTCGATCGAAAACGGCTCCGCGTCGTCCGAAAATCCACTTTTGCACAAAAGTCCACGACTTTCTCTCTCCTCGGCTGATATTTTCGTTTTTAATGATTTTCTCTCTCCTCAAAATGACTTGAAATCAGCTTTATAATACACAGATCGGCCCGGCCGATCGCAGCATCGTCCCGGGACGATCCGACCAAAAGGATCGGCCTGGTCTCCATTCAGGGCTATTGCATGGACGATATTTTCTACAGTGCCGATCGGCCTGGCCGATGTCTCCAATCGGCCTGGACGATGCATGCAGAAAATCACCTGGAGCAAAACTGGGCAAAATCTGGAACTGATTTCCACTGATCGTCCCAGGACGATCCCAGATCGTCCTGGACGATACTGGAGCAGATCTTGATATTACAATCTCCCCAACTCAGAAAAATGTCGTCCTCGACATTATCCAGTCCAAACGCAGTCAAAACAAATACGGGTACGACCGTCTCATGTCAGACTCCTTCTCCCAAGTTGCTTCCCGTGCAGTCCGGTGCTTCCACTGGACTTTAACCATCGGAATCTCTTTATTTCTTAACTTTCGGACGTCGTACGCCAAAATAAGCTCTGGCTCTTCCTTGTACACCAGATTCTCTTGAATCTCCACCTCATCAGCTGACAACTTCTTCCCAGAGTCCGAAACCCACTTCCTCAGAGTGGATACATGAAACACATTATGCACATCCGGCATAGAATCAGAAAGCAATAGGCGATAAGCAGATTTTCCAATTCTTTCCAAAATCTCAAATGGTCCAACATATCTCGGACTAAGCTTGCTCACCTGACCAAATCTGCTCACACCTTTCATCGGGCTGACTTTGACATACACAAAGTCACCGACATGAAATTCAACAAATCTGTGCTTCTGATTGTAATACTTCTGCTGACGATCTTGAGCGGCTTTCAATCTTTCTCTTATCAAATTGATCTTCTGAGCAGTTTCATCAGCAAAAGTGGCCCCCAAAGCCTGTCTATCTCCGACCTCCGTCAGAGTCAAAGGAGTACGACACTTCCTGCCATACAAAGCCTCGTACGGTGCCATACCGATACTGGACTGAAAACTGTTGTTATAAGCAAACTCAATCAGCGGAATATGATCCTCCCAACCTCCGCTAAAGTCCAGAACACAAAGCCTCAACAGATCTTCCAGTACCTGAATCGTCCTCTCAGACTGTCCGTCGGTCTGAGGATGAAAGGCTGTACTGAAATGCAGGTTCGTACCCAAGCCTTGCTGAATGCCTTTCCAAAGTCTGGAAGTAAAACGTCCATCTCGATCAGATACGATCACACGAGGCACACCGTGCAATCTGACTATTTCCTTCACATAAATCTGTGCCAAGCGATCAACTGAATCCGTCTGTCTGATCGGAAGAAAATGGGCTGACTTCGTCAATCGATCTACAACCACCCAAATGGCATCATGTCCTTGTCTAGATCGAGGAAAACCCATCGCAAAATCCATCGTTACCTCCTCCCATTTCCACTCAGGGATAGGCAACGACTGCAACAGTCCACCTGGTCGCTGATGCTCTGCCTTCACCAACTGACAGGCTTCGCATCTCGACACAAACTCTGCCACATCCTTCTTCATCCCAGGCCACCAAAACAAAAGCTTCATGTCAGCGTACATCTTACCACTGCCTGGATGAACAGTGTAGCCAGAATGATGAGATTCGTACAGAATCTCCTGCCTCAAGTCTCCAAACACAGGTACCCACAACCTATTCTTACAGAAAATAACACCAGAATCAGAAATTCGAAGTTCAGGAGTCTTACCAGATCCAATCTGAGCTATCAACTTCGAATAATCAGAATCTGACTTCTGGGCTTCCTGAATCCGTGCTTCCAAAGAAGACTGAATACTCATCTGAGCCAACTCCAAATCATTGGAGGAAACCACCTCCAACTGCAATCTCTCCAAATCACGAATCAGAAAGTCATCACAGGTAAGCTGAATACCTGAGAATCCAGAAGACTTCCTGCTCAGAGCGTCCGCTACCACATTCGCCTTCCCAGGCTGATACTGAATAGTCAAATCGTAGTCCTTGATCAACTCGAGCCACCTCCTCTGTCTCAGATTCAGATCCTTCTGAGTAAAAATATACTTCAGGCTCTTATGATCAGTAAAGATCTCACATCTGACGCCATACAGGTAATGACGCCAAATCTTCAAAGCAAAAACAACTGCAGCTAACTCCAGATCATGCGTCGGGTAATTCTTCTCATGTGGTTTCAATTGTCTCGATGCATAAGCAATTACCTGACCATGCTGCATCAGAACACAACCCAATCCTTTCAGTGAAGCATCACTGAACACCTGAAAACCCTCCGTACCTGACGGAAGTGCCAACACTGGAGCTGAAGTCAAACACTCCTTCAATCTCTGAAAACTAGCTTCACACTCCGGTGTCCAAACAAAAGGTACTGACTTCTGAGTCAGTCTCGTCAGAGGAGTCGAAATCTGTGAAAATCCTTTCACAAACTTCTTATAATACCCGGCCATACCCAAGAAACTACGTACCTCAAATACCGTAGTCGGCCTTGGCCAATCAGCAACAGCCTGAATCTTCTGGGGATCTACAGAAATGCCTTCTCCGCTAACCACGTGCCCCAAAAATGAAATGCTCTTCAGCCAGAATTCACACTTAGAGAACTTGGCATACAGCTGATGCCTCCTCAAAGTCTCCAACACAATCCTCAAATGTCTGGCATGCTCATCCTCAGATGCAGAATATACCAGAATATCGTCAATGAAGACGATCACAAACTGATCTAAATACTCCCTGAATACTCGGTTCATCAGATCCATGAAAATCGCAGGCGCATTGGTTACCCCAAAAGGCATAACCAAAAACTCGTAGTGCCCGTACCGAGTACTGAAAGCAGTCTTCACCACATCAGCTTCCTTCACCTTCACCTGATAGTATCCGGATCGCAAATCAATCTTCGAAAATACCGAAGATCCGGAAAGCTGATCAAACAAGTCGTCTATCCGAGGCAAAGGATACTTGTTCTTGATCGTGACCTTGTTCAAATCTCTGTAATCAATACACATACGGAGTGTACCGTCCTTCTTCTTCACAAACAGAACAGGTGCTCCCCAGGGCAAAACACTAGGACGTACAAACCCTCTGTCAACCAACTCCTGAAGCTGAACTTTCAACTCAAAAAGTTCTTTCGGTGCCATCCTGTACGGAGCTTTCGATATAGGAGCTGTACCCGGAAAAACATCGATAGAGAACTCCACATCTCTATCCGGAGGTAAACCAACCAACTCCTCAGGAAAAACATCAGCAAATTCCCGTACCACAGGGATCTCAGAAACAGAACCAACCTCCAGGTTCAGATCCCGCACCGAAGCCAAAAATACCGGACATCCCTTCTTCCACATCCTGCTCACCTCCAACACAGAAACCAGACTGGAGAGAACACCTCGTAATCCCTGAAATACAACTCTCTCTCCAGCCATAAGCAAACTCACTTGCTTCTTCAGACAGTCAATCTGAGCCTCATACTGACTCAACCAATCCATGCCCAGAATCACATCATACGAAGAAATCGGCAATCGAATCAAACTCGATTTCCACTTCTTGCCAGAAATCTCGATCTCACACAAACAAAACTGTCGAGCAATCAATGGATTCCCAGCCGTAAAATCACAGACAAAGAAACCGGTAAAACCATCGAATCCAAATGTAAAATCTCAAAACAATGCTCGGACAGAAAAGAATGACTCGCTCCAGAGTCAAACAAAACACGACAGGGCTGATCAGAAATGTAAACCGTACCTGTCACAACATCCGGAGCATCACGAGCCTCCTGCTGACTCAGACTGTAAACTCGTGGCTGAACTGGAGCAGGAACTGAAGCAACAGAACTACTCTGCTCCCTCTGAATCGTAGGTGGTCTCCGTGGTGCAGAACTAGAACCACCACCTCTACCAGCAAATCCCTCAGGGCGTGGAGGAACAGTCCTCGGTCTTCCTGCTGCTGAACCAACAGGTCTGACAAAGCCCTCAGATCGCTGCTCATATCCCATCTGTGGACATTCTGCAATCCTATGTCCCGGCTGACCACATCTGAAACAAAGACCAGCTATCCTGTAGCACTGGCCATGGTGTCGCCGTCCACAACTCTGGCACACAGGTGCCGTACTGACAGATCCAGAACTAGTCGTACTGGTAGCAGTACCAGACGATCCTCCGCTCTTCCTGGAATCTCCAGATCCAGATCCAGGAACAAATCTCCTCTTCCCAGAGGAACCACTGCCAGATGTCTCTCCTCCAAACCTCTTCCTACTCGCAGTCCACCGCTGCTGAGTAGCCGTCATGTCATTCTCAATCAGACGAGCTCGCTCCACAAGCTCAGAGAAATCAGTAATCCGGAACGGTATCAGAGGCTGCCTCAAAGTGTCTCGTAAGCCTCTCAGAAATCTGTAGCACCTCTCAGCAGAAGTGCTCACTAGCTGCGGAGCGTACCTGGCTAATGCAGTAAACTCAGCCTCGTACTGCATCACCGTCTTGCTCCCCTGAACAAGTCTCAGAAAACTCTCCTGCATCTGCTGTCGTGCAGAAGGGGGAACAAACCAATCTCGAAATACTTCAGTGAACTCCTCCCAAGTAATCAAAGAGTTCAATCTGCCCTGAAATCTGGCTGCTTGCTGGCCGTCCCACCAGTGCTCAGCCTCTCCGTCCAACAGAAAAACAGCTAACGGAACTTTCCTGTCTGCAGGACACTGCATCCCGTCAAAAGTCTTCTCCAATCTCCTCAGCCACTCCTCGGCTGCTCTGGGCTCAACAGCGCCCTCAAATCTCGGAGGCTTCAACCTCAAAAATAACTGCAGGTGTCGATCAATGTCCTCAGATCTAACAGTCGAAGCTCTGCTCTGAGTCTCGCTCATCATCTGAGCAACAAGTGAAGCAAACTGTGAAAGCGTATCAGCACCGACCACTGGGGCTGTACTCCCCAATGGTGCTGCCTGATCGTCACTCTGACCGTCTGTCATGTCTGGGTCTGGCTGATCCATACAGAAAAATCCAGAAAATCCGGAAAACTATCACAAAACAACACAAAATAACACAATAAAAAGCCAAACGACCCAAAACTACCTCCCAGACAGACTCACTGATCACTTCCTAGAGCTCTGTTTTACAATCCAACCTGTTTCCAAAACCAGTGCTCTGATACCAAAAAGCTTGTCACGACCCGACCCGAGACGAGACGGATCCCGCCCGCGCCGGATCGCGACGGAGAATAGCTAACCAGGATCTGGCTTTGGATTAGGTTACTGAACTGATCTTCCAAATTCTTAACTCAACAGAAGCACACAGAACAACAGAGCTACTAAAAACATCAAATGCAGCGGAACAAAACATCTACCTTTTTATTTCCTCAAAATAATCATCTACAGAACAGTACAAGGCTTTCAACAGAAAGAGAGACAGAACAGGAAAGCCATGACTGTACAAAAATCAAAAGTACAAAAGTACCTAATCTGATCAGACTCTGAAACCTAGTCCTGAACTTCCTTGCCCTTCCCAGAACCTGAAAACCATCAGAAAGCAAGGGTGAGCTCAACAGCTCAGCAAAGCAACAAACCACCAATCTAAATCCTCAGAAAACAAAACCAAATTCATCGGATAGAAATCAGATCAGAAATCGGAACAGAATCGGAAATCAAAACTTACGGACAGATATCAAATCACATCAGAGTCGTACAGATCGTATCAGAACAGAACAAATCAACAGAGTCAGAATCAGAAATCAGAATCGTACGGATCACATTATATCATAATCACAATTTCGTACAGAACAGAACAGAACAGATACAGAAAATAGTACAGATACATATAGCTAAATGTCCTGACACTGACGGAATCTCTACGGATTCCGGCCCCTTATGCCTCCCTTCCCAGACACTGACTGAATCTCATAGGATTCAGGCCCCTTATGTCTCCCTTTGTGCTCACGGCACCAAAACAGATGTGCTTATAGCACCAAAACAGAATTCATCGGATCCGGAACAGAACAGATATCAGATTTGATCTCATTGCAGATTTCCCTTTTCACTAACTGAATCTCATAGGATTCAGGCCCCTTATAACTCCCTTTTTATAGCTTATACACATAGCATTTCAATTCAGAAGAAATACGGACAATTCAGAAATTACCCAAAAATCGGGCAGCACAACGGCAGTATACGGAATTTACACAAAAATTCCTGCAAAGAAAATTTGCCGAATTCGCACAGAATACAGATATCAACATTTCAGAACCTTTATTCTACTGTACAGATAAATTCCAATTTCACAGAAAAATCCGGTCGACTAAAAACACAGTCGAATCAAAAATACCCGGACGAAAATCTTCAGAAAATAACCAAAATGTGCACACTCGGCACGTCAACAATATACAGAAAGTTACGCGGTAAAAACTGAACCGATCAAAAGATACGGACGAAAATCGCTAACGGAAACAAAATCCGGACAGAATATGCCGCCAAACACGACGGTTCTGAAAATTGAGAAAGGTAGAATGTGCCTTACCTCGAGCACAGCAATTTCCTCAACAGTCACTTCGATCGAAAACGGCTCCGCGTCGTCCGAAAATCCACTTTTGCACAAAAGTCCACGACTTTCTCTCTCCTCGGCTGATATTTCGTTTTTTAATGATTTTCTCTCTCCTCAAAATGACTTGAAATCAGCTTTATAATACACAGATCGGCCCGGCCGATCGCAGCATCGTCCCGGGACGATCCGACCAAAAGGATCGGCCTGGTCTCCATTCAGGGCTATTGCATGGACGATATTTTCTACAGTGCCGATCGGCCTGGCCGATGTCTCCAATCGGCCTGGACGATGCATGCAGAAAATCACCTGGAGCAAAACTGGGCAAAATCTGGAACGGATTTCCACTGATCGTCCCAGGACGATCCCAGATCGTCCTGGACGATACTGGAGCAGATCTTGATATTACATTTTCTAACCAAGTCTTTTTAGGTATACCCCATACTTTTCTTAACATAAGTCAAATCTAATACCTTTACTCTCCTAACCGGGTCATCGCAAGGCCGCCGTTTTATGTGACCAAACCATCTAAGGCGACTTTCTCTAATCTTATCTTCTACTGGAGCTACTCCAACCTTTTCACGTATATGCTCATTTCGTATCCTATCTCTAAGGGTAAAGCCACTCATCCACCTGAGCATCCTCATCTCTGCCACACTTAACTTAGTATTATGCTTCTCTTTTAAAGGCCAACATTCGGCACCATAAAGCATTGCAGGCCTCACTACCATCTTATAGAATTTTCCCTTAAGTTTGAGGGGTACATTTCTATCACATAAAAAGCCCGATGCATTCCTTCACTTCAACCATCCAACTTGAATTCTGCTGATAATATCCCCATCTATTTCACCATCACTCTGAACAATAGATCCAAGATATCTAAAATGTGTACTCTTATTAATGACTTGATCGCCCAAAGTCACAATCCCCTCACTATGTCTATTACTACTAAAATTACACTCAATATATTTCGTTTTAGATCTACTCAAGAGAAAACCTTTAGACTCTAAGGTTGACCTCCATAATTCAAGTTTACCTTCAACTCCCTCTCTAGTCTTATCAACAAGAAGAATATCATTAGCAAAAAGCATACACAAAGGTACATCCTCTTGCAAATGTCTAGTGAGAACATCCATGACTAAAGAAAAAAGATATGGGCTTAAGGCTGATCCTTGATGTAACCCAACCGAAATAGGGAAATACTTGGTCAATCCACCTTGTGTTTGAACACAAGTAATAGCTCCTGCATACATATCTTTAATGATTTGAATATAAGCATTATTGACTCCTTTCTTTTCAAGAACTCTCCATAGCACTTCTCTTGGAACTTTATCATATGCTTTTTCTAAATCAATAAATATCATATGTAGATCCTCCTTATTTTCTCTATATTTCTCCATCAAACCTCTTAATAAATGTATGGCTTCCATAGTCGACCTACCCGGCATGAATCCAAATTGATTTTGAGAAACATTAGTATCACGACGCAACCTATGCTCCATAACTCGCTCCCATAGTTTTAAAGTATGACACATTAACTTAATACCTCTATAATTCGCACAATCTTGTGCATCACCTTTATTCTTAAAAATAGGAATTAACACACTCATTCTCCACTCATCTGGCATCTTCTTAGTCTTCAAAATAGTATTAAAAAGTTTAGTAATCCATGAAATTCCTTCATCTCCTAAGCATTTCCACACCTCTATTGGAATATCATCAGGTCCAACAGCTTTTCCATCCTTCATTTTTTTTAAAGCCTCTCTAACTTCAGTTTTACTAATACGCCGATAAAAACATAAATCTTTATTTTCATCTAGGGTGCTAAGGTCACTATAGTCAATCTTATTATCACAATCTTCATTAAAAAGTTTAGCAAAATATCTCATCCATCTTTGTTGAATATCATCTTCTAAGAAAAGTATTTTTTGATCTTCATCTTTAATACCTTCACTTGAACTAAATCCTTACTACTCCTATCTCTTTGTTTGGCTAACTTATACATATATCTTTCTCCCTCTTTAGTATCTAATCTATTATATAAATCACTAAAAGCTATTGCCTTTGCATCGCATATTACTTTCTTAGCATCTTTATGAGCCAATTTATATATTTCCCAATTATCAGAATTTTTAAAATTAAACCAATTTTTATAACAAAGCTTCTTATTTTTAATTTTTTCTTGCACATTAGGATTCCACCACCAACTATTTTTACTATTGGGAGCTTTTCCCTTTGATACTCCAAGAACATCTTTTACAATATTCTTAATATCACTATCCACTTTTTCCTACATAATATTAGCATCCTTATGCACAGACAAAATCTTAAGATCTAAAATCTTATTTCTCACATAGTAGAGCTTGTAGAAGTTTATAGATGCTATCTATAAATAAAATAAACACTATGTACAAGCGTTAAACATATTATGTATAAATTTGTACACAGTATATATAAGCATTATAAACACTATGTATAAGATTTATACACACTATGTACAAATTTTACATATAATATACAAGTATTATACACACTATGTACAAGTTTATACATGATATATATAAATATTTTTCACACTATAAAAAGGAATTATACACACTATGTATAAGTTTATACATTCTATATATAAGCATTATACACACTATGTATATGATATGTATAAGTATTATACACACTATGTATAAGTTTATAAATGCTATGTACAAGCATTATACATGAATTATACAAGTTTATACATGCTATGCAAAAGCACTTTACATAATATGTATACGTTTATACAAGCTATGTACAAGTATTGTACACACTATGTACAAGCTTATACATGCAATGTACAAGTTTATACACACTATATACAAGTTTATAAATGCTATGTACAAGCATTATACACATTATATATATTTATAAATACTATATATAAGCATTTTAAATACTATGTACAAGTTTGTGTATGCTATGTATAAGCATTATACACACTATGTACAAGCTTAGACAAGCATTATAGATGCTATATACAAGAATTATATACATTATATATAAGTTTATACATGCATTATACACACTATTTATAAATATTATACACGCTATGTACAAGTTTATTCAAACATTATACACACGCTATGTACAAGCATTATACAGACTATATACAAGTTTATACACGCTATGTATAAGGATTATACAAACTATGAACTAGTTTATGCACATTACTTAGAAGTTTATACACGCTATGTATAAGGACTATACACATCATGTATAAGTTTATACACGCTATATATATAATTTTTTTAAACTATATGCAAATTTTTACATGCTATGTATAAGACTTATACATACTATATATAAGTTTATAATCGCTATATACATAATTTTAATACACTATGTGCAAGTTTATACACGCTATGTACAAGTATTATACATACTATGCACAAGTATTATACACACTATTTACAAGTTTATATAAACATTGTACATGTTATGTATAAGTTTATACATGCTATATATAAGCATTATACACATTATGTATAAGTTTATACACGTTATGTATAAGCATTTTACACACTATGTACATGCTATATATGAGCATTGCACACACTATATACATGAATTATACACATTATATATAAGATTATACAAGCATTCTACACTACATTCAATGATATATACAAGTATTATAAACATTATGTATAAGTATTATACACACTATTCATAAGTATTATACACTATGAATAAGTTTATATACACTATGTACAAGTTTATACAAGTTATATATAAGCATTATATATATTATATACAAACATTATACACACTATATAAAAGTATTATACACACTATGTATAAGTTTATACAAATTTTATGCATATTATATAGAAGTTTATATATGATATTTATAAATAATATACACACTATGTACAAGTTTATACACGCTATGTATAATCATTATACATATTATGTATAACTTTGTACATATTATGTATAAGCATTACAAATACTATGTATAAGTTTTATACATAATATATACAAGTTTATACATGATATGTACAAGTATTTTATACACTATAAATAAAAATTATACATACTATGTATAAGTTTATACACACTATAATAAACATTATACATACTATGTACCTAGTATGTATAAATATTTATACACACTATGTATAAGTTAATACATGTTATGTACAAGCATTATACATGAATTATATAAAATTATACACGCTATGTACAAGCACTTTACACATAATTTATAAGTTTGTACATGTTATGTACAAGTATTATACACACTATGTATATGTTTGTAAACATTATATATAAGCATTATAAAAATTATGTACAAGTTTGTACATATTATGTACAAGTATTATACACACTATGAACAAGTTTATACAATTATTATAGATGATATGTACAAGTTTATACACACTATATACAAGTTTATACAATCATTATACACATTATATACAAATTTATACATTATATATATAAGCATTATACACATTATTTACAAGCATTATACACACTATATACAAGTTTAATCAAACATTATACACACGCTATGTACAAACATTATTCAGACTATATACAAGTTTATACACGCTATGTATAAGGATTATACAAACTATGAACAAGTTTATGCACATTATGTACAAGTTTATACACGCTATGTATAAGGACTATACACATCATGTATAAGTTTATATACGTTATATACATAATTTTTTTAAACTATATGCATATTTTTACATGCTATATATAAGACTTATACATACTATATATAAGTTTATAATAATTATATACATAATTTTAATACACTATGTGCAAGTTTATACACGCTATGTACAAGCATTATACATGCTATGTACAAATATTATACATACCATTTACAAGTTTGTACAAATATTGTACATGTTATGTATAAGTTTATACGTGCTCTATATAAGCATTATACACATTATGTATAAGTTTATACACGTTATGTACAAGTATTTTATACATTATGTACACGTTATATACGAGCATTGCACACACTGTATACATGAATTATACACATTATATATAAGTTTATACAAGCATTCTACACTATGTTTAATGATATATACAAGTATTATACACACTATGTATATATTTATACACACTATGTATAAGTATTATACACACTATTTATAAGTATTATACACTCTGAATAAGTTTATATACACTATTTAAAAATTTCTTAAAGAAAATCACAAAACTCAAACCAAGTTCACTACAATGAAAATCAAAAGTGCATTAAATTAAATACATAAGCAGTAGAAAAAGAACATAAGGATTTAAAGTGGTTTAGGCAACTCGACGTACGTCCACTCCCTAGAAGCGTCCTATGAGTATTGCAATACAATCGTGACTCTCCTTTTACTCCCACAACAAGGCAGAAAATCCCTTACAAAAACTCCCTTCAGCCAACCTCGGTGAGGTAGAGAACCCAACTCCTTTTGCTTCCTCCTGAAGCAGGCAGAGAACCTCGACCAATTACTGAAGTAGACCTCCCTTGAACCCCCAAGGACGAAGGACAACGACTGGAGAAGACACCTTGAAACCTTACTTGGAGTAACCTTTGTGAATCCCTCTCACAAACTCCCCATCATAAGTTTCTCCCTCTCTCTCACTCTCCCTCCCTCTCCTATTGGCTCTCTCAGGTCAAAACAATAGCAAAAAGTTTTACAAAATATTGAATAAGAGCTCTTAAATAGAAGAGCTTCGGAATAGCTCATTAATTATAACTTGCCGACTTTATCGTCCAAGATGATATAAATATCGTCCTGTATGATAAGTGCAAATTAAGCCTAAACAGCTGGGACGATCTGAAACGAACAAAAGAAATTTGTTCATATCGTCCCGGATGTTATACTATCATTATGTATGATTAGTTTAAATCACAGAATTTCATCTAGATCATCGCTCTAAAAAGAAGTCTAGACGATCAAGAAAATAGCTTGATCGTTTGGGCCGATCTCATGATTGTCCCGGACGGTTAGTTCAAAACTGAGGAAAATCATGAAGAACATCGCTCTGAATAAGAGCTGGCTGATGTTGATCGTCCAGGAGCCACTAATGTTTTGAATTGATCATCCCAGACGATCCTGCGATCGTCCAAGATGATGTGATTGTATCAATCAAGCCTTAATTGCTTTCCTTAATTACCAGATTAATTTAGGTATAATTATGTTGAATCATCAAGGATGATGTAATGGATCATCCTTACTAATGTCCAAAAAATAAATTTGACCTAAATAGATCTGGAGGCTGATTCTTTTTGATTTGAGCATATCATCATGGCCGATACAACAATCATCCAGGATGATGTGCTTAATGACAACTGCCTTAACCAGGATGCCCTAATTAGGATTTCTATTTTTAGTTGGATCATCATGGCCACTATGGAAATCATTCTGAATGATATACTCAAAATAGATTACTCAAAAAAAAAAAAAAAATCTATCATGTGTGTGTGTGGAAGGTTACTTAGCATCAGGAATTACTTTTACAAAGGATTCAAGAAAGGAAAAATTACAAATTGACTCAAAACTTATTCTACCCAATCTTGAGCTGGCTTGAGTTGCACTCGATCTTCTGGACCTGAAAAGTTAATAGGCAAGGAAGTCATAGAAAATCATGAATGTTTGCTATCATCAAAAGTCTAATCCATAAACTTAGATTTGCAATAATCTCCCCTTTTTTGATGATGAAAAATACAACCAGAAAATTCCAAATAGTTATGGCAGTCTAATGGAAACAATGTAACAAAAAGTAGTTAACTAAATTCCAGAATTAAAGTACAAGGTACATCAAACTACTCCCCCTTTTGACATCATAAAAAGGAGGAGGAAAGTAAAACAAAACAGAAACTAAACATTCAAAAGAAAATAAACTTCAAGAAAATAGCATAAAAAAAACCTAGAAAAATGAGGGCTCCTGATCATCAGAAGGAGGAGGTGGTAGTGGTGGTGGCTGAAAGTAACTGGTCAATGTGGCAAACTTAGATCCGAACCAGGCCATGTCCTGGTCATGCTGGTGCTGCATGCGAATAATATCCTTAGTATGTTGCTGCTCCTATGCAGTAACGTAAGCCTCAAAGTGGGTCTCCCATTGATCGAATTACTCCACCAATTGATTCAGCTGAGAGTGCTGGAGGAGCGGAATAGGTGCAGGAATAGGAGCAGGAGCCTCCTCTTCCTCAGCCCCCTGAGCTTCCCCATCCCCTGGGTGGAGACGAGTACTATGAATGATGTTAAAGAAACTATTTGAGTAGAAGGCAAGCTGATAGTTAGGAGGAGCAGGATATTGAAGGTTGTATGTAGATTCTAGAACATATGCGACAATGTGTCCTAGAGCAAGATTGAGCTTCCTCCTATGACCTGGATCTCGAATTGTAGTCAAGTGCTCGATGTAGCGAAATATCAAGTCGGTTGCATTGAATTCTCGATTGACCATAATGTAAAAAGTGGTGAGTGAAAGAAGGGGATTGATATGAATTTGGTCACAGGCTTTAGGAATAACAAAGGTGTGAAGGACGTGCTGGATCATCCTAGCATCTTTAAGTAAATAGGTAGTCTTTCTAACATGAAAGTGGGCATTGGTGTGGCAAAGAATGTGATTTTCCGTAGCCCAACCAAAATCAGGATAAAAAACTAGGGTATGCAGCTTATCCCCCTGTGGTGGTAAGCTGTAACAGTTCTTCATAATCCTGGTATATGATCTCGATAGGGCGTCGATTCACATACGAGGAAAGAGCAGTATAGGCAGAATTGATTCAGAGGTTAGCGTAGAATTCAAAAAGAAGTTCTGAATTGAAGGGGATTGTAAGAGTGAGAATGAAACACAAAGAGGTGTGAGAGAATAAGTCAAGTACTGGATATGAAAGGTGGTTTGGGTTGATTGATCGGGAAACAATAATGTTGCACGTCTTGTATCGCTGGTAGGCGGCTAGATCATCCGCCTCCAGAAATTGAGAGTCTAGAGTGGCCCTCAAGGAGCTTTCAAACGTGTGACGAGAGCGCTTGCCGCCAGCCATTAGAGGAGAATGGCAAGGAAACAGGAAATATGAAGCCAATGTAAGAGGTTGTAGTGAAGAAATATGGTTGGAAGGATCTAAATTTAAAGGATTGGCTGGATCGTCTAGGACGATCCGATGCAATTATTGCGGCTGGATGATTGGTCAAAAAGGCTGTCTAATCATTTGGAACGATCAAATATCATCTGGGATGATTAGACACAAGTGATCATTTCGAGGAGTCAAGCAGATGACCATTAAAAAAGTAGATCGTCTGGGCCAACTAGGTGGATCTTCCAGGATAATGCTCAATAATGGATCGTACCGACCGAATTTAAAATATTTTAAATCATGTGCAACGTGTATCATCAAGGATGATCAGTGGATCGTCCAGGATGATTGTCCAAAAATGGATTATCCTGAGTGAATTTAAAGATTTGAAATGTACTGACACGTGTATTGTCCAAGATGAATAAGTGTATCGGATGGGACAATTACCAATAAATGCATCTTTCAGGATAAAAATAGATCGGCCAGAACGATTAAGATGATTGTAGTAGAAGACGATCATATCGTCCATGATGATAATGGATCATCAAGGAGGATGAAGAGCAGAAAGGTCAGAATATTCAGCAGATGGATTTTTTGAAGAGAAATAAGCAGATCAGCTAGGACGATATAAATATCATCTAGGACAATGTGAGAAAAATTTGAAAACAAAGGAAGGATGGAGATGATCAGAGAAGATCCAAAAATAATAAAATCAACTAAGAACAATAACGATAAAATATGAAAAAGACCTAAAAACTAGCAAAGAAATGAAGTTTTTTTTAATCAAGGCATGAACATGACTCCATGTGATTGATTTTAAAAAATTGTAAGTCAATGAGTTAACAACATCAAAAATTCAAAAATAGTAAAATATCTGATCATGTTAACCCTAAGCTCGGACTTCTTTTAGGGTAAAACTATTTTTTGAAATCAAAAGACCTAACTCAAAAACATCAATTGGATAAGAAAAAGAGATCCGGTCAAGACTTGGTATCAGAAAAATATCTTATAGAATAATGTATCAAAGTAGTTTGTTATAATCTTGAAATTCAAAATCAAGTCCTTAAAAATCTCAAGTGATACATGAATTCTTCTAAGTTTTAAGAGTTGGAAGAAGAGAAGAGAGCTTGCTTTTTGATGGGCTCATTTTATGCCTCTTGTCCATTAAATGGCGCACTTTGGCATCTTTTGATTTTTGATACACTTTGTGTATATTTTTTAATTTGACGTCATTGTGCATCTTTTGCTTTTGGCATCATTGGTCACTTTTTCTTCTTTTAATTTTGCAAGTTAGATTCTCTTCCAAAAACTCTTAAATATTCTTAGTTGTGAGAATATCTTCTAGATATTAGAGAAGAAATACACACTCTCTAATATTGGGAAGAATAAATCATAAAATAGAATAAAAAAAATCATATGAGAGATGCATTGACATGATAACGAGAAATCTTGAAGTAACATAAAAACTTTGATTATTATAAATATAAGCTAGATTACTGTAGCAAGGTAGAAAAGATCTCAATTGCGAAATCCAGTTATTAATTTGAGATAGACTTATGTTTAGAAATAAAAATTTTACCACCAAAATAGGTTAGATAAAGGGACACAATCAACGGTGTTTTTATCCTTTAGCAGATTATGAGATGTAAAACATTGACTACAAAATTTCAAAAAAATAAAAACAAGGCTTAAGATATCAATTTATAGATGATTAAAAAAAATTAAGGCATACGAAAAATAAAGTACAAAAAAAAACTACAAAAGAAATAAACAACAAAAAATATAAAAAATAAAGTAAAATAATCAGCAGATAACAGATCAAAAATCAGTAGAACTCAAGTTCATGCATTAATGTCAATCACACCCAATCTGGTCCTTAAAGTGCTGAAAGTGTCGAAGGCCAGTGGTTTATTAAATATGTCAGCTAGTTGATTCTCAATCACCACATGGTGTAACTCAATGTCTCCCTTAGTCATATGGTCTCTAATAAAGTGATGCCTTATGTCAATGTGCTTAGTACTTGAATGTTGGAATGGATTCTTAGAAATGTAGATGGCACTAGTGTTGCCACAAAGAATTGAGATTGTGCCTACATGTAATCCTAAATTTAGTACCTGTTATTTCAACCAAAGGACTTGGGACACACAACTTCCTAAAGCAATGTACTCAGCTTCAGTAGTGGAAAGTGCAACAGAGTTTTGCTTTCTACTAGACCAAGAGACTAAAGAATGTCCTATGAATTGACAAGTTCCATAAGTACTTTTTCTATCTTCCTTACATCCTACAAAATTAGAATCAAAATATCCAATAATCTCAAAAGAAGTGCTGTGCCTAGGATACCAGATTCTTAAGTTTTGGGTCCCTAAAAGGTATCTAAGAATTCTCTTAACTACAGTCAGGTGGGATTCCTTAGGGTCTGCTTGAAATCTAGCACAAAGACAAATGCTAAATAATATACCAGGTCGGCTAGCAGTCAGGTAAAGTAAAGATCCAATCATCCCTCTGTACTTCTTTTGATCAACAGACTTCCCACTTGGGTCCTTATCCAACTGAACATTGGAGGTCATGTGAGCATTAATTGGCTTGGCTTTATCCATCTCATACTTCTTCAAGATGTTCTTTATGTATTTTGATTGATTTAAAAAGTTTCTATCAGCTAATTGTCTTATACTAAACCCTAAAAGTAGGACAACTTTCCCATCATACTCATCTCAAACTCTCTACTTATTATTTTAAAAAATTGATCACATAGTCTCTTATATGAAGATCCAAAATGTATATCATCGATATAGATCTGAACAATGAGTAAATCATCTCATACTTTTCTCAGAAAAAGGGTGGTGTCTATGCTCCCCTTAATAAACTCCCTCTTTAGTAAGAATGTGCTAAGCCTCTCATACTAAGCTCTTGGTGTCTGCTTTAATCCATACAAGGTCTTTTTTAATTTCAAAACATGATTTGGAAATTGGGAACTCTCAAAATCTAGGGGTTGTTCTACAAACACATGCGGGTAGGGAGAGCGGGGGGGGTGGTACGGGGGGGTGGGGGGGGGTGCGGGAGTGAGGGGAAAAAGAGAGAGATACAACACAAGGATAAAATTTATACATGCTATATACATAATTTTTACACACTATATGCAAGTTTATTCAGGCTATATATAAGGCTTATACATACTATGTATAAGTTTATAAACACTATATACATAAATTTTACACAATGTGTGCAAGTTTATACACGAAATGTATAAGAATTATACATGCTATGTATAAGTATTATACATACTATATACAAGTTTAGACAAATATTGTACACGTTATATACAAGTTTATGCTTATACACATTATGTATATGTTTATACACGTTATGTAAAAGTATAATACACACTATCTACACGCTATATATGAGCATTGCACACGCTGTATTCATTAATTATATACATTATATATAAGTTTATACAAGTATTCTTCACTATGCTATGTACATGTTTATACACACTATGTACATGTTTATTTAAATTTTATACACACGATATGTACAAAAATTATACAGACTTTGCAAAAGTTTATACACGCTATATATAAGGATTATACTAACAATGAATAAGTTTATACATATTATGTACTTATTTATACACGCTATGTGTATGAATTATACACATCTTGTATAAGTTTATATAGGCAATATATATAATTTTAACACACTATGTGCAAGTTTATACATGCTATGTATAAGGCTTATATATACTATGTATAAGTTTATAAATACTATATAAATAATTTTTACACACTATGTGCAAGTTTATACACGTTATGTACAAGCATTATACATGCTATGTATAAGTATTATACACACTATGTAAAGTTTATATAAATATTATACATATTATGTCTAAGTTTATACATGTTATGTATAAGCATTATACACATTATGTATAAGTTTATACATGTTATGTAAAAGAATTATACACATTATATACAAGCTATATACGAGCCTTGCACAGACTGTATACATGAATTATATATATTATATAAAAGTTTATACAAATATTCTACACTATGTTTAATGATATATACAAGTATTATACACACTATTTATTTATTTATACATGCTATGTACAAGCATTATACACACGATTCTTAAGTATTATATACTTTGAATAAGTTTATAAACACACTAAGTATATGTTATATACGAGCATTGCACACACTGTATACATGAATTATACATATTATATATATGTTTATACAAGTATTCTACACTATGTTCAATGGA
>CM039722.1:1527610-1568782 GCA_022539455.1 Dendrobium nobile | reverse complement strand
CATACTCTTTTTTTATTACCCCATTTAAAAAGGTACTCTTAACGTCCATTTGGAAAAAACATAAAACCTGTATATAACAGACAATGACTAATAGCACTTTAATGGCTTTCAATCTAGCTACAGGGGCAAAGGTCTCCTCAAAATCTATTCCTTCTATTTGGTTGTACCCCTTAGCCACCAATCTTGCCTTATTCTTAACCACCACACCAGAATCATTCACCTTATTCTTAAAGATCCACTTGGTTCCAACTACACATTGTCCCTTAGGTCTTTCTACAAGCTCCCAAATATCATTCCTAACAAATTGGTTCAACTTCTTATGTATGGCTAAGATCTAAAACTCATCAGAAATGGCTTGGTTGATGTTGGTGGGTTTAGTCATTGAGATAAAGACAGAGTGGTTCACTTCATTCCTAAGTCCATATCTAGTCCTAACTCCATCAGAAGGGTCTCCTAAGATCATATTTTTAGGGTGACTCAAAGAGTATCTCCAATCTCTAGGCAAAGTGTGTGAAGGTTCAACCCTTTCCTCCAGATCTACATTTTCTACTCTTTGGGTAACCTCTCCTACTCCTTCAGTATTTTGGTGCTCTACCCTATTCTCCAAATTTTCTACTCCAATGGTAATCTCTCCAACAACATCATCATCATCCTCAACTCTAGGCTTTCTAGGATCAGATTCATCAAATACTACATGAGTAGTCTCTTCCACAACCAAAGTCCTCTTATTAAACACCATAAAAGACTTTACAACACTAGAATACCCTAAGAACATGCCTTCATTTTATTTTGGGTCAAATTTTCATAAGTGAGACTTCCCATTATTGTGAATGAAAACCTTACAACCAAAGACATGAAGGTGGGAAAGATTGTGTGTCCTACCCTTAAGGATCTCATATATACAAGTATTATACACAATATATATATATTTTACACACTATATACAAGTTTGCATATGCTATGTATAAGTATTATACATACTATGTACAAGTTTATACACATAATGTACAAGTTTATACACACTATATACAAGTTTATACATGGTATGTACAAGTATTATATATATATATATATATATATATATATATTTGTAAACATTATATATAAGTTTTATAAAAATTATGTACAAGCATTATACACATTATGTACAAGTTTATACATATATTATAGAAGCTATGTACAAGCATTATACATACTATGTACAAGTTGATACATGAATTATACACACTATGTACAGGTTTATACATTCTATTAAAAGAATTATACACATTATTTACAAGCATTAAATACACTATGTACAAGTTTATTCAAATATTATACTCATATTATACATAAGCATTATACAGACTATGTATAAATTTATACACGCTATGTATAAAGATTATACAAACTATGAACAAGTTTATGCACATTATGTGTAAATTTATACATGATATGTATAAGGCTTATGCATACTATATATAAGTTTATAAGCACTACATACATAATTTTTACACACTATGTGAAATTTTATACTTGCTATATACATGCTATATACAAGTATTATACGCACTATGTACAAGTTTATACAAATATTAAATATGTTATGTATAAATTTATACACGTTATGTATAAGCATTATACATATTATGTATAATGTTATACACATTATGTACAAGCATCATACACACTATGTAAAAGCTATATACAAGCATTTTATACACTTTATACATAAATTATACACATCATATATTAGTTTATACAAGCATTCTACACTACGTTCAATGTTATATATAAGTATTATACACACTATGTACATATTTAAACACGTTATGTACAAGTATTATACACACTATTCATAAATATTATATACTCTGAATAGTTTATATACACTATGGACAAGTTTATACAAGCTATATATAAGCATTGTACATGCTATATACAAGCATTACAAATGCTATATAAAAGCATTATACACACTACATATAAATTTATACAAGCATTATGCATACTTTGTAGAAGTTTATACATGCTATCTATAAATAATATACACACTATGTACAAGTTTATACACGCTATATACAAGCATTATACATATTATATATAAGTTTATACAAACTATGTATAAGCATTATAAACACTATGTATAAGTTTTATACACAATGTGTATAAGTTTTACATGTAATATACAGGTATTATACACACAATGTACAAGTTTATACACGATATATACAAGTATTTTACACACTATAAATAATAGTTATATACACTATGTATAAGTTTATACACGCTATATATAAGCATTATACACACTATGTACATGGAATATATATATATTTTATACACTATGTATAAGTTTATACATGCTATGTACAAACATTATATATAAATTATACAAGTTTATACACGCTATGTAAAAGTATTTTACACACTATGTATTAGTTTGTACAAGCTATGTATAAGTATTATACACACTATATACCAATTTGTACACGCAAAGTACAAGTTTATACACACTATATACAAGTTTATACATGCTATGTTCAACTATTATACACACTATTTATATGTTTGTAAACACTATATATAAGCATTATAAAAATTATGTACAAGTTTGTACATGATTTGTACAATCATTATACACACTAAGTTTATTCAAGTATAATAGATGCTATTCAAAAACATTATACACATTATGTACAGATTTATACAAGCATTATACTAACTATGTATAAGTTTATACATTCTATATACAAGCATAATACATAATAATTACAAGTATTATAAACAATATGTATAAGTTTATTTGAAACATTATACACATACTAAGTACAAGCTTTATACAAACTATTTACAAGTTTATACAAGCTATGTATAAAGATTATACAAACTATGAACAAGTTTATGCATATTATGTTCAAGTTTTTACACGCTATGTATAAGGATTATACACACCATGTATAAATTTATTCACGTTATATACATAATTTTTACACACTTTGTGCAAGTTTATACATACTATGTATAAGGTTTCTACATACTATGTATAAGTTTATAAATGCAATATACATAATTTTTATACATTATGTGCAAGTTTATACAAGCTATGTACAAGCATTATACATGCTATGGACAAGTATTATATATACTATGTACAAGTTTATACAAATATTGTACATGTTATGTACAAGTTTATACATTCTATGTATAAGTTTATACACATTATGTATAAGTTTATACACGTTATATACAATCATTATACACACTACGTACACGTTATATACGAGCATTGCACACACTATATACAAGAATTATACATATTATATATATATTTATACAAGCATTCTACATTACGTTCAATGCTATATATAAGTATTATACACACAATGTACATATTTATTTATGCTATGTACAAGCATTATAAATACTATTCATAAGTATTATACACTCTAAATAAGTTTATATACTCTATGTACAAGTTTATACAAACTATATATAAGCATTGTACATGCTATATAAAATGATTATACACACTACGTATAAATTTATATAATTATTATGCATACTATGTAGAAGTTTATATACGTTATCTATAAATAATATATACATTATGTATAAGTTTATACATGCTATATACAAGCATTATACATATTATATATAAATTTGTATACACTATATATAGGCATTATAAACACTATATACAAGTTTTATGCATACTATGTACAAGTTTTACATGCAATATACAAGTATTATACACACTATGTACAAGTTTATATGCGATAAGAATAAGAAATTTACACACTATAAATAAGAATTATACACACTGTGTATAAGTTTATATATGCTATATATAAGCATTATACACACTATGTATATGGTATGTATAAATATTATACACACTATATATAAGTTTATACATGCTATGTACAAGCATTATACATGTATTATGCAAGTTTATACACGCTATGTACAAGCATTTTATATACTATGTTATAAAAGCTTATACATGCTATGTACAAATATTTTACACACTATTTATAAGTATGTACATGCTATATACAAGTATTATACACACTATGTAAAAGTTTAAACATGTAATGTACAAGTTTATACAAACTATATATAAGTTTATATATGTTATGTACAAGTATTAAATACACTATTTATATATTTGTAAACATTATATATAAGTATTATAAAAACTATGTACAAGTTTGTACATGCTATGTACAAGCATTATACATACTATGTATATATTTATACAAGTATTATAGATGCTATGTACAAGCATTATACACACTATTTATAAGTTTATATAAGCATTATATACAATATGTACAAATTTAAACATTCTATGTACAAGCATTATACACACTATTTACAAGAATTATACACACTATATACAAGTTAATTCAAATATTATACACATGCTATGTACAAGCATTATACAGATTATAAAAAAGTTTATACACGCTATGTATAAGGATTATAAAAACTATGAATATATTTTGGCATATTATGTACAAGCTTTTACACGCTACATATAAGGATTATACACACCCTGTATAAGTTTATACATGCTATATACATAATTTTTACAAACTATGTGCAAGTTTATACATGCTATGTATAAGGCTTATACATACTATGTATAAGTTTATAAATGCTATATACATAATTTTTACATACTATATACAAGTTTATACACGCTATGTATAAGCATTATACATGTTATATAAGAGTGTTATACACACTATATATAAGTTTATATAAATATTATATATATTATGTACAAGTTTATTCATGCTATGTACAAGCATTATACATATTATATATAAGTTTATACACGTTATTTACAAGCATTATAAATACTATATACACGCTATATACGAGCATTGCAAACACTGTATACATGAATTATATACATTATATATAAGTTTATACAAGAATTCTACACTATGTTCAAAGCAATATACAAGTATTATACACACTATGTACATATTTATACATGTTATGAACAAGCATTATACATACTATTCATAAATATTATACATTTTGAATAAGTTTATATACAATATGTATAAGTCTATACAAGTTATATATAAGCATTGTACATGCTATATGCAAGCATTATACACGATATATAAAAGTATTATACACACTACGTATTAGTTTATACAAGCATTATGCATACTATGTAGAAGTTTATACAGGCTATCCATGAATAATATACATACTATGTACAAGTTTATACATGCTATGTACAAGCATTATTCATGTTATGTATATGTTTGTACACACTATATATAAGCCTTATAAATACTATGTACAAGTTTTATACACACTATGTATAAGGTTTACATGCAATATACAAGTATTATACATACTATGTACAAGTTTATGCACGATATGTACAAGCATTTTACACACTATATATAAGTTTATACATGCTATAAATAAGCATTATACACACAATGTACATGGTATGTATAAGTTTATACACACTATGTACAAGTTTATACATGCTCTGTACAAGCATTATACATGAATTATACAAGTTTATACCAGCAATGTACAACCTTTTTACACATTATGTTTAAGTTTGTACATGCTATGTACAAGTATTATACACACTATATACATATTTATACACGCAATGTACAGGTTTAAACACATTATATATAGCTTTATACATGCTATGTACAAGCATTATACACACTATGTATATGATTGTAAACACTATATATAAGTATTATAAAAACTATGTACATATCTTTAAAAGCTATGTACAAGCATTATACACACTATGTAAAAATTTATATAAGTATTATTGATATTATGTATAAGCATTATACATACTATGTACAATTTATACAAGCATTATGCAGACCATGTACAAGTTTATGCATTATAAATATAAAAATTATATACACTATTTATAAGCATTATACACACTATATAAAAGTTTATTCAAATATTATACACACGATATGTACACGCATTATACAGACTATATATAAGTTTATACATGCTATGTATAAGGATTATACAAACTATAAATAAGTTTATGCAAATTATGTACAAGTTTATACATGCTATGTATAATAATTATACACACCATATACAAATATTATAGACAATATGTACAAGTTTATATAAATATTGTATATATTATCTACAAGTTTATAAGTGTTATGAATAAGCATTATACGCATTTTGTATAAGTTTATACATGTTATGTACAAGCATTATACACACTATGTACATGCTATATACGAGCATTGCACACACTGTATACATGAATTATACATATTATATATAAGTTTATACAAGCATTCTATACTATAATCAATGTTATATACAAGTATTATATACACTATGTACATATTTATACACGTTATGTACAAGCATTATACGCACTATTCATAAGTATTATTCACTCTAAATAAGTTAATATACAATATGTACAAGTTTATATAAGCTATATATAAGCATTGTATATTCTATATACAAGTATTATACACACTATATAAATGTATTATACATATTACATATAAGTTTATACAACCATTATGCATACTATGTAGAAGTTTATATACGCTATCTTTAAATAATATAAACACTATTCTTAAGTTTATACACATTATGTACAAGCTATATACATATTACATATAAGTGTGTACACACTATGTATAAGCATTATAAACACTATGCATAAGTTTTATACAAGCTATATATAACTATTATACATGCTATGTATAAGTTTATACAAGCTATATATAAGCATTATACATGTTATATACAAGCATTATATACGCTATATAAAAGTATTATACACATTATGTATAAGTTTATACAAGCATTATGCATATTATGTAGATGTTTATACACGCTATCTTTATATAATATACACACTATGCCCAAGTTTATTCACGCTATGCACAAGCAATATACATATTATGTATAAGTGTGTACACACCATGTATAAACAATATAAACACTATGTATAAGTTTTATACACAATATGTACAAGTTTTACATGTAATATATAAGTATTATACACACTATGTACAAGTTTATACATGATATGTATAACCATTTTACACACAATAAATAAGAATTATACATACTATGTATAAGTTTGTACACGCTATATATAAGCAATATATACATTATGTACATGGTATGTATAAGTATTATACACACTATGTATAAGTTTATACATGTTATGTACAAGTATTATATATGAATTATACAAGTTTATATACGCTATGTACAAGCAATTTACACACTATGTATAAGTTTATAAATGCTTTGTACATGTATTATATACACTATGTACAAATTTATATATGTAATGTACAAGTTTATACATGCTATGTACAAACATTATACGCATTATATATATGTTTATAAATACTATATATAAGCATTATAAAAGCTATGTACAAGTTTATACAAGATATGTATAATCATTATACATACTATGTATAAGTTTATACAAGTATTATAGATGCTATGTACAAGCATTATACAAATTATGTACAAGTTTATAGAATCATTATACACACTATATACATGTTTATACATTATATGTACAATCATTATACACAGTATTTTCAAGCATTATACATACTATGTATAAGTTTAATCAAATATTATACACACGCTATGTACAAGCATTATACAAACTATGTACAAGTTTATACATGCTATGTATGAGGATTATACAAATTATGAACAAGTTTATGCACATGTATAAATTTATACACGCTGTATAAGGATTCTACACACTATGTATAAGTTTATACACGCTATATGTATAATATTTACACACTATGTGCAAGTTTATACATGCTATGTATAAGGCTTATACATACTGTATAAGTTTATAAACGCTATATACATAATTTTTCCACACTATGTACAAGTTTATACATGCTATGTACAAGCATTATACATATAATGTACAAGTAATATACATATTATGTATAAGTTTATACAAACATTGTACATTATATGTACAAGTTTATACATGCTATGTATAAGTATTATACATATTATGTATATATTTATACACGTTATGTACAAGAATTATACACACTATATAAATATTATATACTAGCATTGCACATACTGTATACATAAATTATAGACATTATATATAAGTTTATACAAGCATTCTACACTAAGTTCAGTGCTATATACAAGTATTATACACACTATGTACATATTTATTATCACGACCCAACCCGACCGGGACGGATCCCGCTCACATCGGGCCGCGACAAAATATTTGAAATCGAGGATCTAGTTTTGGAATTTGCTTCAGAACTTTCTTTCAAATATTATATAAACAAAACACACAGAGCTGCTATAAACATCCAAAAGAATGCATCCAACATTTTCTTCTTTCATCATCAAAATAATCATGTATAGATATAGTACATGACTTACAGATAGAATGAACATGATAGAACAAATAAGCCATAACTGCACAAAAACTAAAAGTACAAAAATACCTAATCACTCATTAGACACAGAACATCTAGTCCAAGATTTCCTTCTCTTTCCTAGAACCTGAAAACCACGCAGAAAATAAGGATGAGCTAACAATTCTACAAGATAACACTCACCTATCAAAATAATGAGAATTGCACATCAGAAAATACATCAGAAGAACAGCCGTGCAGAATTTAGATAATCATACATAAAATCATATAACAGACAAAATAGATGCTTGATTAATCAGAAATCAAATTACGGATACAGAAGAACTGAATTTGTTTAAAATCAGAGTGCAGAACAGATTTCATAAGACTTTAAATCACAGGACAAACAAATTCATATAGAACAAACAGAATCGGATAAATCAGTCAGAGTTGTACAAATCAGAATGTATATATCAGATCTCAGATATCACACATCAAATTCCCTGACCCTGACAGAATCTCGACGGATTCTGGCCCCTTATGCCTCCCTTTCCTGACCCAGACAATGGAATCACAAAAGATTCCGGCCCCATATAACTCCCTTTGTGCTTATAGCACCAGAACATAACAGATATCAGAATTTTCGGAATAGAACTTATTTTCAGATTTTATAGCTCATTTCAGATTTCCCGGACCCAGACAACGGAATGACAAATGATTCTGGCCCCTTATAAATCCCTTATGATACCACAGCACATCAAAACATTCAAATCAAAAAAATTGAATACTTCAGAAAATTCGTCAGCGGCATAACGGCAGTATATGAAATTTCCACAAAATTCACAAATTCAGAATTTTACCAAATTATCGCAGATAGTATAAAACATCATTGTAAGAATTTCACTATACTGAAGCAACATTTTTCAACATCCAGATAATTCATAATTCGATTAAAACATAACATAATTCAAAATACCCGGTTAAAATCTTCCAGAAAATATTCAAAACGTGCAAAAACATCATCTTAGAAACATATCAAAAGTTACGTGGTAGAAGTTTTACCGGTGCAAAGTTAAACCAGTTTTTCACTAACAAAAAATGAATTTGAAACAGAAAATCCGTCAAAAATCATATTTCTAAAAATTGAGAAAGGCGGAATGTGCCTTACCTCATGTCGGTCAACTTTTCCAACCAAGATGACGGACGAAAATGGGCCGAAGTCACTCAAAAATCCACTTTTCTTCCTCTTTCCGTGGTTTTCTCTCTCCTTGGCTTGCGTTCCCTTCAAAATCGACACTATTTAGATATTTATCATGCAGGATCATCCAGGACGATGTCTCGATCGTCCCGGGACGAACTTCTCTGGACACAGATTGTATAGACAAAAATTAATTCCAATTTGTTTCATCCCTGGACGAAGCTCTCTGTTTGGTTCTTCCTAACGGTTCATTCCGACCCTTACAGGTTCACTAGATTTCTTCATAATTTTCTTCAGTTCGTTCCGTAGTAAGGCCAGTTCGTCCAGACTAACAGCACTAAAAAGAAAAAAATAGCTTCGAAGGGGTTTTACAATCTACCCACCTTAAGAAAAATGTCGTCCTCGACATTCCCAAAGTAAACCAAGTCAGAACAAACTTGGATACAACTGTCTCATGTCTGATTCCTTCTCCCAAGTGGTTTCTCTTGCCGTTTTGAACTTCCACTAAACCTTAGCCATAGGAATATGTTTACTTCTCAGTTTTCACACATCATAAGTCAAAATCTTTTCAGGCTCTTCTTTGTACTACAGATTCTCCTGAATCTCCACATCATCAATAGACAATTTCTTTTCAGAATTAGATATCAAATTTCTCAAAGAGGATATGTGAAACACGCTATGTATATCAGACATCTAATTAGGCAATAACAACTTGTAAGCAGAATTACCAACCCTTTTGATGATCTCAAAAGGTCCGACATACCTTGGACTGAGTTTACTCATTCTACCAAATCTGCTCACACATTTCATCGGACTAACTTTGACATATACAAAGTCACCAATCTGAAATTTAACCAGTCTATGTTTTTTATTGTAATACTTTTGTTGTCTATCATGTGCAACTTTCAATCTTTCTTTAATCAAGTTGATCTTCATAACAGTTTCATCCACAAAAGTTGAACCCATCACTTGTCTATCTCCCACCTTAGTCAGAGTCAAAGGAGTTCTACATTTTCGGCCATACAAAGCTTCGTAAGGTGACATATCAATGCATGACTGATAACTGTTATTATATGCAAATTCTATAAGTGGGATATGATCTTTCCAACTGCCTCCAAAATCCAAAACACATAATCGTAGAAGATCTTCTTGTACCTGAATAGTCCTCTTAGACTGTCCATCAGTCTGCAGATGAAAAGCCGTACTAAAATACAATTTCGTGCCCAAGCCTTGTTGAATTCCTCTCCAAAGTCTGGAGGTAAACCGTCCATCCAGATTAGATACAATCACTTTTGGCACACCATGTAATCTAACAATTTCTTTCACATATACCTGAGCTAATTTATCCACCGGATCCGTCTATCTGATCGGAAGAAAATGTGCAGACTTCGTCAGACGATCAAAGATCACCCAAATCACATCATGTCCTTGCCTTGATCGAGAAAAACCCATAGCAAAATCCATCGTCACCTCCTCCCACTTCCACTCAGGGATAGGTAATGACTGTAAAAGACCTCCTGGTCACTGATGCTTTGCCTTCACTAATTGACAGGCTTCATATTTCGAAATAAACTCCGCTATATCCTTTTTCATTCCAGGCCACCAAAACAAGATTTTCATGTCTCCGTATATCTTACCACTTCCTGGATGAATAATATAGCCTGAATAATAAGATTCTTACAGAATCTCTTTTCTCAGATCTCCAATCATAGGAATCCATAGCCTGTTCTTACAGAAAATAATGCCAGAATCAGAAATTCGTAATTCAGGTTTCTTACCAGATTTAATCTGATTAATCAACTTCAAATAGTCAGCATCTGACTTCTGAGCTTCACGGATCCTTTCTTCCAAAGATGACTGAATATCTATCTGAGTCAAATAACATAATCCAGAACAGTAAAGGAAATCACCTCTAACTGTAATCTTTCCATATCTCGTATCAAATACTCGTCGGAACTGAGTTGAATACAGGATAATCCTGAAGACTTCCTGCTCAGAGCGTCTGCTACCACAATAGCCTTGCCATGCTGATACTGAATCTTCAGATCATAGTCCTTGATCAACTCAAGCCACTTTCTTTGCCTCAAATTTAGATCCTTCTAAGTAAAAATGTACTTCAAGCTCTTATGATATGTAAAGATCTCACACCGGACGCCATACAAGCAATGACGCCAAATCTTTAAAGCAAATATAGCAGCAGCCAATTCCAAATCATATGTCGGGTAATTCCTTTCATGTGGTTCCAACTGTCTCGAAGCATAAGCTATTACCCGACCATGCTGCATAGGGGTGTCAATTTCTGACCCGACCCAAAAACCCGACCCGAACCCGACCCGAAAATTCGGGTTCGAGTCAACCCGTTTGTTAAACGGGTCGGGTTTGGGTTCAAAATTTTGACCTGTTTGAAAAATAGGTCGGGTCCGGGTTGACTCGACAACCCGCGGGTCAACCCGTTTAACCCGGTTTCTGCCCTACTCGCCCAGTCGCGGGTTGCCCTCCGCCCTCGATCGTGATTCGGATTCACGATCCCGCCCTCGCTCCGTCGCATAACAAGCTCGCGCCTCGCTCAGTCGCTCGCAAAGACGCGAAGTCGCGAACCCGCTAGTCCCGCTCCGCCTCGCTCGAAAAGACGCGAACCTGCTCGCGCTCCGCGGCTCCGCCCTCGATCGTGATTCGGATTCGCGATCCCGTCTCGCTGGCTCGCCCTCCGCGGCTCCGTCCGTCCGTCGCTCGGTGCTCGCAAAGAAGCAAACGGCGAACCCGCTCCTCCTCGCTCGCGAAGACGCGAACCCGCTCCGCCTTGCTCGCGGGTCGGGTCGGGTCAACCCGCCAACCCAGCCGGGTCGGGTCCGGGTTGAAATGTCTGACCCGTTTGCAAAAATGGGTCGGGTTCGGGTTGACCCGTTTAGATCCGAATCGGGTCGGGTTCGACCCGAACCCGACGGGTTGACCCGAATTGACACCCCTAATGCTGCATCAGAACACAGCCTAAACCTTTCAGTGAAGCATCACTAAACACCTGAAATCCTTCTGTACCTGACAGAAGTGCTAACATTGGAGCAGAAGTCAAACAATCCTTCAACCTCTGAAAACTAATTTCACACTCCGGTGTCCAAACAAAAGCTACTAACTTCTGAGTCAGTCTTGTCAGAGATGAAGAAATCTGGAAAAATCCCTTCACAAACTTTCTATAATAACCAGCCATGCCCAAGAATTTACGTATCTCAAATACCGTAGTAGGCCTTGGCCAATCAGCAACAGCTTGAATTTTCTGGGGATCAACAGAAATGCCTTCGCCGCTCACTACATGACCCAGAAAAGAAATGCTCTTCAGCCAGAATTCACACTTGGAGAAATTTGCATACAACTGATGTTGCCTCAAAGTCTCTAATATAATCTTTAAATATCTGGCATGATCTTCCTTAGAAGAAGAATATACCAAAATATCATCTATAAAGACGATCACAAACTGATCCAGATACTCCTTGAACACTCTGTTCATCAGATCCATAAAAACAGCTGGAGCATTGGTTACCTCAAAAGGCATAATCAAAAACTCGTAGTGCCCATACCAAGTACTAAAAGATGTCTTCATCACATCATCTTCCTTTACCTTCACCTGATAATATCCAGATCTCAAATCAATCTTGGAGAATACAGAAGATCAATAAGTTGATCAAACAAATCATCAATCCGTGGCAACGGATGCTTATTCTTGATTGTGACTTTATTTAGATTTTTATAGTCAACACACATACGCATCGTTCCATCCTTCTTTTTCATAAATAGAACAGGTGCTCCCTAAAGAGAAACACTAGGGGAGAACAAATCCTCTATCCACCAACTCCTAAAGTTGAACTTTCAACTCCATAAGTTCCTTTGGTGCCATCCTATACGGAGCCTTAGATACCAGAGCTGTACCCGAAAATACATCAATATAGAACTCAACATCTCTATCCGGAGGTAAATCAACTAACTCCTTAGGAAATACGTCTGAAAAGTCTCATACAACTGGGATATCAGAAACAGAACCTGCATCTATATTCATATCCCGTACTGATGCCAAAAATACTGTGCAGCCCTACTTCCACATTCTTTTGACTTCCAACATAGAAATCAAACAGGATAAAACTCCTCTTAGCCCTTGAAATACACACCTTTCACCATTAAAAAAAAGCTAACTTGTTTCTTCAAACAGTCAATCTGAGCCTCATACAGACTCAGCCAATCCATGTAAAAATCACGTCATACATAGAAATCGGTAATAAAATCAAACTTGACTTCCACTTCTTGCCAGAAATATCAATCTCGCAGAAATAAAACTTTCGAGTAATTAAATTATTCCTATTCGGCAAAAGAACAGAAAGAGAAACTGGTAACATCACATAATCTAGATGTAAATCATCAAAACAACACTCAGACAAAAATGAATGACTAGCTCCAGAATCAAACAAAACACGACAGGGATGATAAAAAATGTAAACCATACCTGTCACCACATTCGGAGCATCTCGTGCCTCTTGGTGACTCAAACTATACACACGTGGTTGAATTGGAGCTGGAGCTGCAGAACTACCAGACTCCCTCTGATCACCACTGGGTGGTCTCCTTGTTACAGAACCTGAACCACCAGTTCTACCAGAGGATCCCTCAAAAACAGTACGTGGAGGAATTATCCTCGGCCTTCCTGCTGGTCTAGTAAAACCCTCAGATCTAGACTCAGATCGTCGATCAAATCCAGCTTGTGGACACTCTATAATCCAATGTCCTGGCTGACTACATCTGAACACTGACCAGTTACCCTGTAACACTGGCCAAAATGTCGTCGTCCACAAGTTTGGCACACAGATGCCCCACTGACTGATCCAGAACTAGTCACACTACCACTACCAGAAATTGTAGTGGATCTTGACTGTCCGCTCTTCTTGGAGTCTCCGAAAGCAAATCTCTTCTTTCTAGAAAATCCACTACCAGAAGCATCCCCACTGAACCTCTTCCTACTAGCAGTCCACCGCTGCTGAGTAGCCACTAGATCATTCTCTATAAGACGAGCTCTCTCCATAAGCTCAGAGAAATCAGAAATGTGAAATGGTACCAGGGGCTGCCTCAAACTATCTCATAGTCACCTCAAAAATCTGTAGCACTTCTCAGCAGAAGTACTCACCAACTACGGAGCATATCGTGCTAAAGTAGTAAACTCCACCTTGTACTATATAACTATCCTGCTCCCCTAAACCAATCTCAGAAAAGTCTCCTGCATCTGCTGTCCTGCAGAAGGAGGTACAAACCACGATCGAAAGACTTCAGAAAAGTCTTCCCAAGAAATCAAGGAGTTCAGTTTACCTTGGAACTTTTCCTCTTGCTGGCCCATCCACCAGCTCTCAGCTTCCCAATCCAATAGAAAGATTGCTAATGGTACCTTCCTATCAGAAGGGCATTGCATGCGTCAAATGTCATTTCCAACCTCCTCAGCTAATCCTCAGTTGCTCTGGGCTCAACAGTGCCCTCAAACCTCTGAGGTTTTAATCTTAGAAACATTTATAGATGCCTATCTATATCCTCAGATCGAACAGTAGAGGCTCTATTCTAAGTCTCACTCATCATCTAAGCAACCAGTGTAGCAAACTGCGAAACTGTATCAGAACCAATCACTGGAGCAGAACTATTCACAGGAGATACCTGACTAGAACTCTGCCCATCAGTCATATCTGGGTATGGCAGATCCATAATCACACAGAAAACTTTGCACAAAAATAACATAATAAAAATCTGGACAAACCAGAACTACCCCCGACAGACTTACAGATCAATTAATATAGCTCTGTCTTATAATCTAATATCCAAAACCATTGCTCTGATACCACTTTAATTGTCACGACCCAACTTGACCGGGATGAATCCCGCTCGCATCCGGCCGCGACAAAACATTTGAAATCCAGGATATAGTTTTGGAATTTGCTTCAGAACTTTATTCCAAATCTTATACAAACAAAACACAGAGCTGCTATAAACATCCAAAAGAATGCATCCATTATTTTCTTCTTTCATCATCAAAATAATCATGTACAGATACAGTACATGGCTTATAGATAGAAAGAATAGGACAGAACAAATAAGCCATGACTGCACAAAAATCAAAAGTATAAAAATACCTAATCACTGATCAGACACAGAACGTCTAGTCCAAGATTTCCTTCCCTTTCCCAGAACCTGAAAATCACGCGAAAAATAAGGATGAGCTAACAGCTCAGCAAGACAACACTCACCTATCAAAATAATCAGAAGAATAGCCGTGCAGAATTCAGATAATCGTACAGAAAATTGTATAACAGACAGAACAGATGCTTGATTAATCAGAAATCAAATTACAGATACAGAAGAACTGAATTCGTTTCAAATTAGAGTGCAGAACAGATGTCATAAGACTATAAATCATAGGACAGACAAATTCATATAGAACAAACAGAATCAGATAAATTAGTCAGAATCGTACAAATCAGATCTCAGATATTAGACATCAGATTTCCTGACCCTGACAGAATCTCGATGGATTCTGGCCCCTTATGCCTCCCTTCACTAACCCAGATAATGGAATCACAAAGGATTCCGGCCCCTTATAACTCCCTTTGTGCTTATAGCACCATAACAGAACAGATATCAGAATTTTCGGAACAGAACTTGTTTTCAGATTTCAAAGCTCATTTAAGATTTCCCGGACCCACACAATAGAATCACAAAGGACTCCGGCTCCTTATAACTCCCTTCTGATATCACAGCACATCAAAACATTCAAATCAGAAAAATCAAATACTTCAAAAAATTCGTCAGCGGCATAACGGCAGTATACGAAATTTTCACAAAATTCACAAATTCAGAATTTTACCAAATAATCACAGACAGTATAAAACATCATTGTAAGACTTTCATTATACTGAAACAACATTTTTAACATCCAGATAATTTGTAATTCGATTAAAATATTGCAGAATTCAAAATACCCGATAATACTTTTTCAGAAAATACTCAAAACGTGCAAAAACATCATCTCAGAAACATATCAAAAGTTACGCGGTAAAAGTTTTACCGGTGCAAAGTTATACCAGTTTTTCGCTAACGGAAAATGAATTTGAAACAGAAAATTCATCAAAAATCATATTTCTGAAAATTGAGAAAGTCAGAATGTGCCTTACCTTATGTCGGTCAACTTTTCCAACTACGATGACGGACGAAAACGGGTCGAAGTTGCTCAAAAATCCACTTTTCTTCCTCTTTCCATGGTTTTCTCTCTTCTCGGCTTGCATTCCCTTCAAAATTGACACTATTTAGATATTTATCAAGCAGGATCGTCCAGGACGATGTCCAGATCGTCCCGGGATGAACTTCTCTGGACACAGATCGTATAGACAAAAATTAATTCCAATTTGTTTCGTCCCTGGACGAAGCTCTCTTTTTGGTTCATCCCGACGGTTCGTTCTGACCCTTACAGATTCGTCCAGACGAACCATGTATATTTCTTCACAATTTTCTTCAATTCGTCCCGTACTAAGGCCAGTTCGTTCGGACTAACAGCACTAAAAAAACAGCTTCAGAGGGGTTTTACATTTATACATGCTACGTACAAGCATTATACGCACTATTCATAAGTATTAAACACTCTGAATAAGTTTATATACACTGTATAAGAGTTTATACAAGCTATATTTACGCATTGTACATGCTATATACAAGCATTACACACGCTATATAAAAGTATTATACATACTACGTATAAATTTATATAAGAATTATACATACTATTTAGAAGTTTATGCACACTATCTATAAATAATATACACACAATGTACAAGTTTATACATGCTATGTACAAACATTATACATATTATATATAAGTTTGTACATACTATGTATAAGTATTATAAACACTATATACAAGTTTTATACACACCATGTATAAATTTTACGTGCAATATATAAGCATTATACACACTATGTATACAATATGTATATATATTATACACACTATGTATAAATTTATACATGTTATATACAATTATTATACATGAATTATACAATGTTATACACGCTATGTACAAACATTTTACACACTATATACAAGTTTATACATGCAATGTATAAGAATATACACACTATATACAAGTTTACAGATACTATGTACAAACATTATACACACTATATATAAGTTTGTAAACACTATATATAAGCATTATAAAAACTATGTCCAAGTTTGTACATGCTATGTACAAGCATTATACACACTATGTATAAGTTTATACAATTATTATAAATGTTTTGTACATGCATTATACATACTATATACAAATTTATACAAACATTATACACTCTATGTACAAGTTTATACTTCTATGTACAAGCATTATACACACTGTTTATAAGCATTATACTCACTATGTACAAATTTATTCAAACATTATACACACGATATGTATAAGCATTATACAGACTATATACAAGTTTATAAACGCTATGTATAAGGATTATAAAAACTATAAATAAGTTTATGCACATTATGTAAAAATTTATACACGCTATGTATAAGGATTATACATACCATGTATATGTTTATACAAGCTATATGCATAATTTTTACACACTTTGTGCAAGTTTATACATACTATGTATAAGACTTATACATACTATTTATAAGTTTATAAATGCTATATACATAATTTTTACATAGTGTGTGCTAGTTTATACAAGTTATGTACAAGCATTATATATGCTATGTATAAGTATTATACACTTTATGTATATGTTTATATAAATAATGTACATTCTATATATAAGTTTATACATGCTAAGTATAAGAATTAGACACATTATGTATAAGTTTATACATGTTATATATAAGTATTATATACACTATATACACGTTATATACGAGCATTGCACATACTGTATATATGAGTTATACACATTATATATAAGTTTATATAAGCATTTTACACTACATTCAACGCTATATACAAGTATTATAAACACTATGTATATATTTATACACGCTATGTATAAGCATTATACACACTATTCATAAGTATTATACACTCTGAATAAATTTATATACACTATGTACAAGTTTATAAAAGCTATAAATAAGCATTATACATGCTATATACAAGCATTATAAATGCTATATAAAAGTATTAAACTCACTACATATAAGTTTATGCAAGTATTATGCATAATATGTAGAAGTTTATACATGTTATCTATAAATAGTATATATACTATGTACAAGTTTATACACGATATATACAAAAATTATATATATTATGTATAACTTTGTACACACTATGTAAAAGTATTATAAATAATATGTACAAGTTTTATACACACTATGTACAAGTTTTACATGCAATATACAAGTATTATACACACTATTTATAAGTTTATACACGATATGTACAAGCATTTTACATACTATAAATAAGAATTATTCACACTGTGTATAAGTTATATAAGCTATATATAAGCATTATACACACTATGTACATGATATATATATGTATTATACAAACTATGTATACGTTTTATACATGCTTTGTACAAGCATTATACATGAATTATAAAAGTTTATACTTGCTATGAACAAACATTTTAAATACTAGGTATTATTTTGTACATGCTATGTTCAAATATTATACACACTATCTATAAGTTTATAGATGTAATGTACAAGTTTATGAATACTATATACAAGTTTATACATGCTATGTATAAGCATTATATATACTATGTATATATTTGTAAACACTATATATAAGCATTATAAAAATTATGTATAAGTTTGTACATGCTATATACAAGTATTATACACACTTTGTATAAGTTTATACAAGTATTATAGATGCTATGTACAAGTATTATACATACTATGTATAAGTTTATACAAGCTCTATACATACTATGTATAAGTTTATACATTCTTTTTACAGGCATTATACAAACTATGAATAAGTTTATGCATGCTATCTACATAATTTTTACACTCTATATGCAAGTTTATATATTATATGTATAAGTTTTATACATACTATGTATAAGTTTATAAATGCTATATATATATATAATTTTTACACACAATGCCCAAGTTTATACATGCTATATACAAGCATTATACATGCTATGTACAAGTATTATACACACTATATGTAAGTTTATACAAATGTTGTATATATTATGTATAATTTTATATATGCTATGTATAAGAATTATACACATTATGTATAAATTTATACACGTTATGTACAAGTATTATACTCTTTAAGTACACGCTATAAAGAAGCACTACATACACTATATAAAAGAATTATATATATTATATATAAGTTTATACAAGCATTCTACACTATATTCAATGATATAAACAAGTATTATATAGACTATATACATATTTATATATGCTACGTACAAGAATTATACACACTATTCATAAGTATTATACACTCTGAATAAGCTTATATACTCTATGTAAAAGTTTATACAAGCTATATATAACAATTTTACATGCTATATTCAAGCACTATACATGCTATATAAAAGTATTATACATACTATATATATGGTACGTATAAGTATTATATACACTATGTACAAATTTATACATGCTATGTACAAGCATTATACGTGAATTATACAAGTTTATACATGCTATGTACAAGCATTATACGTGAATTATACAAGTTTATACACGCTATGTATTAGCATTTTACACATAATATATAAGTTTGTACTTGCTATATACAAGTATTATACACACTATGTACAAGTTTATACACGTAATATATAAGTTTAAACCCACTACATATAAGTTTATACATACTATGTACAAGCATTATACACACTATGTATATATTTGTAAACACTATATATAAGCATTATAAAAACTTTGTATAGGTTTGTACATGTTATGTACATACACTATACACACTATGTACAAATTTATAAAAGTATTATAAATACCATGTGCAAGTTTTTTACCTACTATATACAAGTTTATACAAGCATTATACACACTATGTACAAGTTTATACATTTTATGTACAAGCTTTAAAAACACTTTTTAAAATCATTATACACATTATGCACAAATTTATTCTAACATTATACACATGCTATGTACAAGCATTATATAGACAATGTACAAGTTTATACACGCTATGTATAAGGATTATACAAACTATGAACAAGTTTATACATACTATATATAAAGATTATACACACCATATATTAGTTTATACATGCTATATATATAATTTTTACACATTATGTACATGTTTATACATGCTATATATAAGCATTATGCATACTATGTAGAAGTATTATACACAGTGTGTATATGTTTATACAAATATTATACATGTTATGTACAAGTTTATACATACTATTTATAATCATTATACATATTATGTATAAGTTTATATACATTAGGTACAAGCATTATACACTTTATATACACGCTATATACGAGCATTGCACACACTCTATAAATGAATTATACACATTATATATAAATTTATACAAGCATTTTACACTACATTCAATACTATATACAAGTATTAAACACACTATGTACATATTTATACACGCAATGTACAAGCATTATACACTCTGAATAAGTTTATATATACTAGGTAAAAGTATATACAAGCTATAAATAAGCATTGTGCCTGTTATATATAAGCCTTATATACGCTATATAAAAGTATTATACACACTACGTATAAGTTTATACAAGCATTATGCATACTATGTAGAAGTTTATACTCGCTATTCATAAATTATATGCATACTATGTACAAGTTTATAAATGTTATGTACAAGCATTATACATATTATGTATAAGTTTGTACACACTATATATAAACATTATAAATACTATGTACAAGTTTTATACACACTATGTTCATGTTTTACATGTAATATACAAGTATTATACACACTATGTACAAGTTTATACACAATATGTACAAGCATTTTACACACTATAAATAAGAATTATACACATTATGTATAAGTTTATACACGGTATATATAAGCATTATACACACTATGTATATAGTATATATATATATATATATATATAATATATATATATATATATATTATACACATTATGTATAAGTTTATACATGTTATGTACAAGCATTATACATGAATTATATAAGTTTTTACACGATATGTACAAGCATTATACACACTATATAAAAGTTTATACTTGCTTTGTATAAGTGTTATATACACTATGCATAAGTTTAGACATGCAATATACAAGTTTATACACACTATATACAAGTTTATACATGCTATGTACAAGTATTGTACACACTATGTATATGTTTGAAAATAATATATATAAGCATTATAAAAACTATGTATAAGTTTGTACATGCTATGTAAAAATATTATACACACTATGTACAAGTTTATACAAGTATTATATATGTTATGTACATGCTTTTTACCTATTATGTATAAGTTTATACAAGCATTATATACACTAAGTACAAGTTTATATATTTTATGTACAAGCATTATACATATAATTTATAACTATTATACACACTATGTATAAGTTTATTCAAACATTATACACAAGCTATGTACAAGCATTATTCAGACTATATACAACTTTATATACGCTATGTATAAGAATTATACAAACTATAAATAAGTTTATGCACATTATGTACAAGTTTATACACGCTATGTATAAGGATTATACACACCATGTATAAGTTTATACACGTTATATATATAATTTTTACACACTATGTGTAAGTTTATACATGCTATGTAAAAATATTATACATGTTATGTACAAGTAATATACACATATTATGTATAAGTTTAAAAATATTATGTATAAGCATTATACACTTTATGTACACATAATATACAAACATTGCACATACTATATACATTAATTATATACATTATATATAAGTTTATACTAGCATTGTACACTATATTCAATGCCATATACAAGTATTATATAAACTATATAAATATTTATAAATGCTATTTACAAGCATTATAAATACTATTCATAAGTATTACACACTCTGAATAAGTTTATATACACTAAGTACAAGTTTATACAAGCTTTATATAAGCATTATACACATTAAATACAAGCATTATATACGTTATATAAAAGTATTATACACACTACGTATAAGTTTATACAAGCATTATGCATACTATGTTGAAGATTATACACGCTATCTATAAATAACATACACACTATGTACATATTTATACACGCTATGTACAAATATTATACATATTATGTATAAGTTTGTACACACTATGTATATGAATTATAAATATTATGTACAAATTTTACATATAATATACAAGTATTATACATACTATATACAAGTTTATACATGATATGTACAAGCATTTTACATACTATATAATTAGTATGTATAGGTATTATACACACTAAGTACAAGTTTATACATAATATGTAGATGCATTATATATGAATTATAGAAGTTTATACAGGCTATGTACAAGCATTTTACACATTATGTATAAGTTTGTATATGCTATGTAAAAGTATTATACACACTATGTGCAAGTTTATACACATATTATACAAGTTTATACACATTATATATAATTTTATACATGCTATGTATAAGTATTATACACACTATGTATATATTTGTAAACACTATATATAAGCATTATAAAAATTATGTACAAGTTTATACATGCTATGTACAAGCATTATACATATGATGTACAAGTTTATACAAATATTATAGACGCTATGTACAAGTTTTATACACACTATGTACAAATTTATACAAGCATTATGCACACTATATACAAGTATTTTACACACTATATATAAGCAATATACACATTATGTACAAGTTTATTCAAATATTATACGCACGCTATGTACAAGCAATATACATACTATGTACAGCTTTATACACGCTTTATATAAGGCTTATACAAACTATGAATAAGTTTATGCATATTATGTACAAGTTTATACATGCTAAGTATAATGATTATACACACCATGTCTAAGTTTATACTCGCTATATACATAATTTTTACACACTATGTGCAAGTTTATACATGCTATTTATAAGGCTTATACATACTATGTATAAGTTTATAAAAGCTATATACATAATTTTTACACACTATGTGCAAGTTTATATATGCTATGTACAAGCATTATGCATGCTATATACAAGTATATTATACATTCTATGTACAAGTTTTTACAAACATTGTACATGTTATGAAGAAGTTTATACATGCTATTTATAAGCATTATACACATTATGTATAAGTTTATACATATTTTGTACAAGCATTTTATATACTATGTATACGCTATTTACAAGTAATGTACACACTGTATATAAGAATTATACACATTATATATAAGTTTATACAATCATTCTACACTATGTTTAATGCTATATACAATTATTGTACACACTATGTACATATTTAAACACGCTATGTACAAGTATTATACACACAATTCATAAATATTATATACTATGAATAAGTTTATATACACTATGTATAAGTTTATATAAGCTACATATAAGCATTGTAAATGCTATATACAAATATTATACACACTATGTCTATGGTATGCATAAGTATTAAACATATTATGTACAAGTATATACATGCTATGTATAAGCATTATACATAAATTATATAACTTTATACACGCTATGTACAAGTATTTTACACACTATGTATAATTTTGTACATGCTATGTATAAATATTATACACACTATGCACAAGTTTATACACATTATATACAAGTTTATACATGCTATTTACAACCATTATACACATTATGTATATATTTATAAACACTATATATAAGCATTATAAAAAACTATACACAAGTTTGTACATGCTATGTACAAGCATTATACAGACTATGTACAAGTTTATACAAGTTTTATAGATGCTATGTTCAAGCACTATACACACGATGTATAATTTTACACAAGCATTATACACATTATGTACAAGTTTATACATTCTATGTACAAGCATTTACACACTATTTACAAGCATTATACACACTATATATAAGTTTATTTAAAAATTATATACATACTATGTACAAGTATTATACAGACTTTGTACAAGTTTATATAGGCTATGTGTAAGGATTATACAAACTATGAGCAAGTTTATGCTCATTATTTACAAGTTTATACTAGCTATGTATAAGAATTATACACATCATGTATAAGTTTATACACGCTATTTTTTTTTTTTGAAGAAATGCAAAAGTTGCATTAAAATTAAAGAAAAATTAACCTAATACAAACTAGGAAGTATGAACTAAAAGATCCTTTATACAGAGTAAAATAATCCTTATTTAGAGCATATTTGTTTAAATTAAACTTCTTATTTTTGAAATGAAACCTACTATTTCCTATTTTGAAATCGTTGAGATGCAGGGGATACCAAAGTTTTAAACAACCCAAGGGTTGGTTATTATCCTAGAGTTTTCATCCGGTTAAAAAATAGGATCTAGTATCGATCCCATAAGCAAATATAATAAGTTCAAAAAACAAAAAAGCCAAAAGAAAAAGAAAGCTACAAAAGATAATCAAAATGAAATTACAAATAATCTAGGACAATCGTATAACACCTATGAATAGGTATTTCAGATGTCTTCTCCAACTTCACGTAATGTAGTTCAAAGCAAGAGATTTGGAAAACTCTTTGATCAGATGCTCTAACCTCAGGTATTTTTCCATTTTGATGATTGCAATGAGAAAATTGGCTAGCATATTACTGAGATGATTGGGAAAAACCTCTTAAGTAGTTCTTCAATTTGAGATCAGTAATCCTCCTTCTAGTTTGATCTTTCACCGGATCTAGATCTTGTATTTCCTTGAAAAATTTGTGTTTAGAACTAAAAGAACCAAGCTCCTTAGTAGAACCCTTTTTATTCTTCAATAAGACAGTTTTTTTAAATTTTAAACTGATTGTTGAAGTAGGAGAAATGGTTTCATAATAACCATCTCTAGTTCCATCATTATTAACATCTATTTCAAAAGTCCTTGCTATCTTTGTTGGAGTCAATACCGAGATCTGCTCCTCATAAAATTCTGACTCAGTCATGCCATCTTCTGAATTCACGCCAAATACTGAGTTAGGTTCAGCAAGTTGTTCAGATAATAACTTAGTTTCAGAAATATTAGCTTCCTTATCTGCCTCCAGAATATGTGGGAATTCAAAATTTGAATTATGAATTTCCAAAATTTCAGCATTTTTTTGTTGATCCACAAAAATAGCTTCATTATCTATTGGAACATGCACCAAAACAGATTCAACAATATCAGCTTTAATTTCAGCAATCAACGCTTGAGATTGATTGAATTCAAAATTTGAATTATAAGCTACAACTGGCTCAACAACCAAATTTGAATTATGGCTAACAACAACCTCATCTCCTTCCTTGATTTCAGCATCTTCTACAATTTGGCAATTAATATCTGCATGATTTAATGGAATGGCCACAAAATTTTTGACATTAGAATTACGATCTACCAAGGGATCAACATTTTCTGCATCTTTCAAAGGATCGGACACCAACTCTTGAACATTAGCATTCGGATCTGCCAAAGATTTTGATTTTTCCTTTGCATAGAAAAAACCTTGGAATTCAGTTTCTTTTTCACATAATTTTTCCTTTTGAATTTAACATGCATCCAAGGTCCATAAGGATTATCAATATGAATTGAGCTAGAAGGGACATCTTTAATATTAGGACAAACGAAATCAAAATGTCATATTCTCCCACATTTGAAACAAATTGAAGATAGATTTTCATATTCAAACTTTTGAAAAAATCTACCATACAAACCTTTAACCCAAATACCATAAGGGAGTTTAGAATTCAAATTCACCCGAATGCAGGCTCTAGTAAATTCTCTTCTCCCCCATCTAAACATATTACCATCCAAAAATAGAGGAGTCCCAATTCTAGAAATAATTCTTGTGAAGGGAGTTTAGAATTCAAATTCACCCGAATGCAGGCTCTAGTAAATTCTCTTCTCCCCCATCTAAACATATTACCATCCAACAATAGAGGAGTCCCATTTCTAGAAATAATTCTTGTGATATTAGATTCATCCCAGTAATGAAGAGGTAAGTGAGGAAGACGAACCCAGATCGGAGAAGAAACTCCATCCAAGGAGTTGGGAGAGAAGTTAGGAGACCACTTGTCTAACCCAACAATGAAGCCTCCTACAAACCAAGGACCTCAATTAAGAACTTCTTCCATGGCTTCATTAGATTGAAAGGAACATAGTAGCCAATCTAGACCAAGCAAGGTTATATGAAACTTTCCATATTTCATCCATTGCTTCCTCAATTTAATAACACATTTTGAAAGGTAAAATTTTCCCAAGAATTTTCACAACCAACGATTTACTCAAAACTTGAATATTATAATTTTTCTTCGCCACATCAAGTTTAACAACATTTGCATCTTCAATCCAATCATTGGATTTTTGATATTAACATTACCATTATCAATACTCTTATCATTCTTCAATATATATATAAAATAGCTCCTTGAAAAAGAAGCCTCCTTGTCATTTGCTCTAGAGATAATAATCGATAAAGGTGATTTTGGTATCATATCCAAAACCAAAATTACCTCTTTCCCTTTACCTGACTTCGGCAAAGGCTTCTGTTTAGTAATCAAACCTCCCTCTTTGATGACAAGAGGAGATTCCAAAACCCAAAGATTGTGAGGGGAGATACGTTTGAAGGAGAATCTACCTTCTGAATTCAACATAATTGGTCTCACGGTAGAAAGAAAAGATTTGATGATCTGGTCATCCATGGATGACTGGCCACCTTCTACCATCTCCAACTTTGGCACCCAAAATCTTCAAATGCTCCTTCAAAATCCTCCTAATTTTGTGGAGCTTCTCTCTCTTCACTCTTGAGCCGTAGTGGTCAAGAATTTGGGGTAGTTTATACATGCTATATACATCATTTTTACACACTATGTGCAAGTTTATACATGCTATATATAAGGCTTATACATATTATGTATAAGTTTATAAATGTTATATACATAATTTTTACACACTATGTGCAAGTTTATACACGCTATGTATAAGTATTATACATGCTATGTACAAGTATTATACACACTATGTACAAGTTTATACAAACTTTGTACATGTTAGGTAAAAGTTTTTAGATGCTATGTATAAATAATTTACACATTATGTATAAGTTTATACACGTTATGTACAAGTATTATACACGCTATGTACATGTTATATACGAGCATTGCACATACTATATACATGAATTATACACATTATATATAAGTTTATACAATCATTTTACACTATGTTCAATTCTATATACAAGTATTATAAACATTATGTACATATTTAAACACGATATGTACAAGGATTATACACACTATTCCTAAGTATTATATACTTTGAATAAGTTTATATATATTATGTACAAGTTTATACAAGCTATATATAAGCATTGTACATGCTATATACATGCACTATACACGCTATATAAAAGTAATATACACACTAAGTATCAATTTATAGAAGTATTATGCATACTATGTAGAAGTTTATACACGCTATTTATAAATAACATACACACTATGTACAAGTTATATACACATTATGTACAAGTTTTACATGCAATATACAAGTATTATACACAATATGTAAAAGTTTATACACGATATGTACAAGCATTTTACATACTATAAATAAGAATTATACACATTATGTATATGTTTATACACGCTATATATAAGCATTATACATACTATGTATATGATATGTATAAGTATTATACACAATATATATAAGTTTATACATGCTATGTAAAAGCATTATACATGAATTATAAAAATTTATACACGTTATGTATAAGCATTTTACACACTATGTACAAGTTTGTATATATTATGTATAAGTATTATACACACTATGTATAAGTTTATACATATAATGTATAAGTTTATACATACTATATACAAGTTTATACATGCAATGTACAAGTTTGATACACATTATGTATAAGCATTATAAATAATATGTACAAGTTTTATATATACTATGTATAAGTTTACACACGCTATATATAAGCATTATACATATTATATATAATTTGCTACACACTATATATAAGCAATATTCGCACTATGTACAAGTTTTATACATACTATGTACATATTTTACATGCAATATACAAGTATTATACACACTATGTACAAGTTTATACATGAAATATATAAGTTTTTTATAAACTATAAATAAGAATTATACACATTATGTATAAGTTTATACATGCTATATATAAGCATTATACACACTATGTACATGGTATGTATAAGTATTATACACACTATGTATAAGTTTATACATGCTATGTACAAGCATTATACATGAATTATATAAGTTTATATACGCTATGTACATGTATTTTACACACTATGAAAAGTTTGTACATGCTTTGTACAAGTATTATACACACTATGTATAGGTTTATACACATAATATACAAGTATATATGCACTATATACATGTTTATATATGCTATATACAAGCGTTATACACACTATGTATATATTTATAAATATTATATATAAGCATTATAAAAATTATGTACAAGTTTATACATGCTATTTACAAACATTATATATTCTTTATACAAGTTTATACAAGTATTGCTAATGCTATATACAAGTATTATACACACAATGTATAAGTTTATAAAAGCATTATACACACTATGTACAAGCATTCTACACACTATTTACAAGCATTATACACACTATATACAAGTTTATTCAAATATTATACACAGGCTATGTACATGTTTATACACGCTATGTATAAGGATTATATAAACTATGAGCAAGTTTATGCACAAATCTAATTTTGTGTCGAAATTTTCTAAATGAGAGGTAATTGTTTGTAAAGTGTTATTAGTAAAATTAAGTTGTTTTATTATAATAGAAAATTCTCTAATAGCCTGAGGATCGGAAGAAATATTTCCAAATGGAGTCAAACTAATTTCAGGTTTTGATGGTTGACCTTTCATCATTCTAATATTAGATGTTATTTTATTAACAAACCAATTTGCAAATGAGACAGAGGCTTTTCCCTTCCTATTTAGGTTTTCTAGATCTAAAAAGTATTGATCCGAAAATTTGATTCGTTCTTCTTCTGAGAACATTTTTCGATACCAGTTTTAAAATGATTCAAATTTTGGTAGCATATAATGACGGATTACCGTCTCTCTCAAAGTGGTATTTTGCCCGTACATTAAAATTGCATTTTAGAAGGAGTTGGGGAGTTAATTTCTGAATTTCCCCTGATTGGATGAAATATTTTATTTTTATTGAGAGTTAATCTAGGACTAAAGGATATCTCAGATTCATAAGTTTTAGAAGTTCTAATTTCTTCTGAAGTTGAAGGAATAAATATCCTAGGAAGTTGGATTGATCTACTAAGCATTTTATATTGAGGATGCTATCTTGGTTGATTTCTATATTCCAAGTCCATATCCATGGCAGTTGTCCTTGAGCAAAGAAAAAGAAATCGCTCATGCCGTCGGCAATGTAATCTGATTTGATTTTTTGAAGATGGGGAGAAGTGTCTACCCATTACGTATATTTGCTCTGAAGCTCCGGAGGAAGAATTGTGATCGTGGCACCCTTTTGCTCCCACCATTTAAAAAACTAATTAGGAATTGGATTTTCTAAAATTTCTAGATTAAGGAGGAACATCTATGAATGACTTTTATTAGAATTAATCACATAAAAAGCCTTATCCATAGCCTGAACATAAGTCCAGTAATCGAATAAATATCGTTTCGGTGGAACGCCTGGAACTTTTGCGTTGTCCATAGCTTGAGTTTGAAAAGAAGTAATACCCCAATTTTTTGGATGAATAATTTGTAAAAGATTGGCTCGGCTATAAGCGATTTGATGGTGGTCATCATAATTATGCTTAATTGTTATACATTTTAAATGTAGTAGGATAGCTTCGTATAATTCACGATTATAATATGAATCTTGAACAATAAGATTATCTACAAGATATTTACGGAATAAAGTCCATGGATTAATGATGTCATAATCTTCAATGTTGAGTTCAATGAGAGACTCAACAGCTGGTTTGAGAATTGGTTCAAAAATTTTGGAAGATGGTTCAGCCGATATATTAGGCTTGGAGATAGGCACAACTGGTGGTGCCATTTGAGGAGCCTCTGATTCTTGAGGTTCATAGAGAAATGTCCGTAGTGGGATCATTTGCGGAGGACCCTGGCCTCGTCCGCGGAAAGAATTATTAGTACGACCTCGGGGAGCACCTCGAGGCCATCCTCTTCCTCAAGGACTCATTGACTCATTTTGGTGAGAGGTGCGCCACCCCTGATCTGTCATGCAAAGAACCTTGCAAATATTTACGAGTTAAGAAACCAGGAAGGCTATTATAAGAGCCTTTAATATATTCAATTGTAAAATCAAAAATAGATAATTGCGCTTGCCAAGTAGCAAATATTTTCTTAGATGCTAGATTTTTATCATCATTTTCTAAAATATATTTTGCTGAAATGCAATCAATATGTAACAAAAAGGATTGATTTAATAAATCATCCTGAAATTTAAGGATAGTTTTTACTATGACTAACATCTCTTTTTTAATAGTCGAGTATTTGTTTTGAGTTGGGTTCCATAGCCCTGAAGTAAAACGAACTAATTGTTCGGAACTGGTAGTTGGGTGGCGTTGTTTGAGGATACCACCATAACCTAAATTGGAGGCATCTGTTTTGATGATTTTAAAATAGATTGGATTAGCCAGATTTATGCAAGGTAAATTTTTACTCGTTGCTTAATAAGCTGGACAGCTTTTGTACATTCTTCAGTCCATTATATAGGATTTTTTCGAAGCCATTTATAAAGTGGCGCGGCATCAATTGCCATATTTTGATAAAATTTAGAGACATAATTTAGAGCTCCTAAAAATCTTTGGAGTTGCTGTTTATCTAAAATTTTATCAAGGAATTTATGTGCAAATTCAATACTTCTATTGATGGGAATAATAGTGTTATTTTTAATTAAATGTCCAAGGACTCGTATTTCTGTTTGGAAAATTTTCATTTTGGGTTCAGAAATAACTAACCCGTTTGTTTAGCTAACCATTTAAAGGTTTTGAAATGTTTGAAATGTTCTTCAATAGTTTTTGAATAAATGAGAACATCGTCTATATAAACTATAATATATGAGGTATATTGGTTGAATATTTCATTCATTATTTTTTGAAATTCTGATGGAGCATTTTTTAAGCCAAATGGCATAACATTCCATTCATATTGGCCAAATGGAATGGTAAAGGCAGTCTTATAGCGATCATTTTCAGCTATTTGAATTTGCCAATATCCGGATTTAAGATCAAATTTAGAGAAAATTTTGGCTTATAATAATTGATTTAATAAATCACGCTTGTTAGGAATTAGATAGCGTAACCATTTTAAAATCTTATTAAGAGGTTTATAATTAATAACAAGTCGAGATTTTCCTCGCTCCTTTTCAGCAGAATTCATAACATAAAATGTTGTACAGCTCCATGGTGAGCTAGATTTATGAATTAAATTTTTATTTAGTAATTCTAAGATTTCATTTTGACATAATTGAAGATATTCTTTATTCATCTGAGAAGGTCGTGCCTTAGTAGGAATATTGTTTCATCAAAATTTTCGATGTAGGGAAGAGTAACACTATGTGTTTTCCTATTCCAAAAACTAATTGGATTTTCTCTACAAACTTGGGATTTAAGATCATTTTCTATTTGTGAAATTTTTTGTTGTATAAACGACTGTTGTAATTTAATAGCCAATTCCTTTGATTGAATTTCCTCAGCTAAGGAATTAATATGTAATTGTTTTCTTTTCAAATTATTTATTTCATTCAAAATAATTTCTTTTGGATCAGTAATAAACTGAAATTTGATTGGAGGGTCACAATAGAAGGAGGTAATCCCCTCAAGATCTGTTTGAATGGGCATGATTTTAAATAGAAATGGAGTGCCTAGAATAATATGTTGAGAAAGGTTTTTAACTAATAGAAAAGGAGTTTGAATACAGTATTCCTGTTGACATACTGCTACTTGAGATAATTTATATCTGATTTGCATGCTATTTCCACTAGCTGATGTTAATTGCTGAGTGGTTTTTTCAAAATATTTGGAAGGAATTAGTCCTTCTTGGACGCAAGTCATATCTGCTCCACTATCTACATGAGGAGTTAAATTCTTAAGAACAAAAGATTTTTGTATTACTAAGGTGATGGTTATAAACCATTAATGAACAATAGCCTTTTGTAGAGAATTAATAAGGATATTATTCTCATAATTTTGATACGTCGATGGCTGTTCTGGATCTGGTTGATCTATAAGTTGTTCTAATTCTAAACTGCTTATCCTACTAGATAATTTATCTTGTTCAGTTTTAATATTTTGAATTTCATGTTTCAGGTTTTTGAGTTCTATTTTTAATTCAACTAAAGAAGTTAAATGTTTTGATTTATCAAAAGATTTAAATCTATCAAGAACTTCTGTCATAGAATAGTGAGGGAATAAATTATTAAAAAATTAGGAACTTCTGAAGGCATAGAATAGAAGACAAAATTTTCTCTAAATTCAATCTTAAATCTGGATATTGACAAATTCAAATAGCTGAATATGATCGCTATAAGACTGCCTTTATCGTTCCATTTGGCCAATATAAATAGAATGTTATGCCATTTGGCTTAAAAAAAACTCCATCAGAATTTCAAAAAAAAAATGAAGGAAATATTCAACCAATATACCTCATATATTATTGTTTATATAGACGATGTTCTCATTTATTCAAAAACTATTGAAGAACATTTCAAACATCTCAAAACCTTTAAATGGTTAGCTCAAACAAATGGTTTAGTTATTTCTGAACCCAAAATGAAAATTTTCCAAACAGAAATATGATTCCTTGGACATTTAATTAAAAATAACACTATTATTCCCATCAATAGAAGTATTGAATTTGCAGATAAATTCCCTGATAAAATTTTAGATAAACAGCAGCTCCAAAGATTTTTAGGAGCTCTTAATTATATCTATGAATTTTATCAAAATATGGAAATTGATGCCGCGCCACTTTATAAACGACTTCAAAAAAAACCTATACCATGGACTGAAGAATGTACAAAAGCTGTCCAGCTTATTAAGCAACGAGTAAAAAAATTACCTTGCATAAATCTGGCTAATCCAATCTATTTTAAAATCATCGAAACAGACGCCTCCAATTTAGGTTATGGTGGTATCCTTAAACAATGCCACGCAACTACCAGTTCCGAACAGTTAGTTTTTTTTACTTCAGGGCTATGGAACCCAACTCAAAACAAATACTCGACTATTTAAAAAGAGATGTTAGCCATAGTAAAAACTATCATTAAATTTTAGGATGATTTATTAAATCAATCCTTTTTGTTACATATTGATTGCAGTTCAGCAAAATATATTTTAGAAAATGATGTCAAAATATATATGTTAAGCATCTAAGCAAATATTTGCTACTTGACAAGCACAATTATCTATTTTTGATTTTACAACTGAATATATTAAAGGCTCTTCTAATAGCCTTCCTGATTTCTTAACTCATAAATATTTGCAGGGTTCTTTGCATGACAGATCAGGGGTGGCGCACCCCTCACCAAAAGGTGTTAATGACTCCTAGAGGAAGAGGATGGCCTCGAGGTGCTCCCCGAGGTCGTACTAATAATTCTTTTCGCGGACGAGGCCAGGGCCCTCTGCAAATGATCCCACTATGGACATTTCTCTATGGACCTCAAGAATCATAGGCTCCTCAAATGGCACCACCAGTTGTGCCTATCTCCAAGCCTAATATATCGGCTGAACCATCTTCCAAAATTTTTGAATCAATTCTCAAACCAACTGTTGAGTCTCTCATTGAACTCAACATTGAAGATTATGAGATAATTAATTTATGGACTTTATTCCGTAAATATCTTACAGATAATCCTATTGTTCAAGATTCATATTATGATCGTGAATTATATGAAGCTATCCTACTACATTTAAAATGTATCATAATTAAGCATAATTATGATGACCACCATCAATTCGCTTATAGCCATGCCAATCTTTTACAAAATCTTCATCCAAAAGATTGGGGTATTACTCCTTTTCAAACTCAAGCTATGGACTACGCAAAAGTTCCAGACGATCCACCTAAATGATATTTATTCAATTACTGGACTTATGTTCAGGCTATGCATAAAGCTTTCTATGTGATTAATTCTAATAAAAGTCATTCATGGATGTTCCTCCTTAATCTAGAAATTTTAAAAAATCCAATTCCTAATTGGTTTTTTAAATGGTGGGAGCAAAAGGGTGCCACGATCACAATTCTTCCTCCGGAGCTTCAGAGCAAATATACAGAATGGGTAGACACTTCTCCCCATCTTCAAAAAAATCAAATCTGATTACATTGCCGATGGCATGAGCGAGTTCTTTTTCTTTGCTCAAGGACAACTGCCATGGATATGGACTTGGAATATAGAAATTAACCAAGATAGCATCCTCAATATAAAATGCTTAGTACGTAATTTTTCAATTAAATGGTGGTCCTCCATCTTAATTGCCGATAAAATTAAACAAGTAGATCAGGTTATTCAAAATAACCTCCTCAAAATAAGAAGCCTGCCAATAAAGGAAGAATTTTCATTAAAGAAGATGCACAAAAATCTGCAATGAAAGTTTCCTCATGAAATTCAGGAGCAAATCAAGATTCGGCTACAACAAGCCTACGAGCAGCAATTTGCGGAAATTTTCTCAGAATCAGATAAAGCTTCACAAAAATCAGACGAAGTACCCGAGCACCGGGATCAGTTAAGCACCCAGTCCCGAGATGCTGGACCAAGCATTCGTCCAGGCAAGAGCACACTTCTAGAAGAAGATGATGATTTTATCATCTAAATCCTAATCTAATGGGCAAAAGATTCCCAAACAAAGACTAAAGACAAGGCATCCCTCCTCACCAGATGATAATAAATGTACCCCACCATTAGGTGTATAATGCTTTCAGATAATAATAGAAAATAGACCCCACCATGAGGTGCATAATGCTTCATAAAATTAGAATATAATAAAAAATGGACCCCACTGATAGGTGCATAATGTTTGATAAAGTGGAAAAAGCATTTCAATAATGGAGCAAAGAATCTCCACCATTATTATTACTTTTTCTATTATTATCCTTAGGTGTGCTGGCCTGCTTTACTTTTGTATGCTTTTTCGGATGTAAAAATTTTAATTTGAAGTCCGGTTGTTAGTTTGGCTATAAATAAAGGCTTTTCGATGGTAAGAGCACAAGTTTGTATTTTAAAGCTTTGAAGTTTAATAAAAATCCTACTCTAATTATACATGTTATGTATAAGTTTATACACACTATGTATAAGCATTATAAAAACTATGTACAAGTTTTATACACACTATGTGCAAATTTTACATGCAATATACAAGTATTATACATAATATGTATAGGTTTATACACGATATATACAAGCAGTTTACACACTATAAATAAGATAATACACCATATGTATAAGTTTATACACACTTTATTTAAGCAGTATACACACTATGTATATGGTATATATAATTATTATACACACTATGTATATATTTATACATGTTATGTACAAGCATTATACATGAATTATACAAGTTTATACACGCTATATACAAATATTTTACACACTATCTACAAGTTTGTACATGCTATGTACAAGTAATATGTACACTATATATACTAGTTTATACACGCAACGTACAAGTTTATACACACTAAATATAAGTTTATACATGCTATGTACAAGCAATACACATATTATGTAAAAGTTTATACAAGTATTATATAAATTATATACAAGTATTATACGCACTATATATAAGTTTATACAATCAATATACACACTATGTACAAGTTTATACATTATATGTACAAGTATTATACATTCTATGTGCAAGTTTATTCAAACATTATACAGACGCTATGTACAAGTATTAAACGTATTATGTACAAGTTTATACACACTATGTATAAGGATTTTATAAACTATGAACAAGTTTATGCACATTATGTACAAGTTTATACACGATAAATAAATGAATTATACACACCATGTAGAAGTTTATACATGCTATATAAAAAATTTTTACACACTATGTGTAAGTTTATACATGCTATGTATAAGGCTTATACATACTATGTATATGTTTATAAATGCTAAATACATAATTTTTACATACTATGTGCAAGTTCATATATACTATATATAAGCATTATATATGCTATGTAAAAGAATTATACATACTATGTATAAGTTTATACAAATATTATACGTATTATGTACAAGTTTATACATGCTATGTATAAGCATTATACACATTATATATAAGTTTATACACGTTTTGTACAAGCATTATACACATTATGTACATGCTATATTCGTGCATTGCACACACTATATGCATGAATTATACAAATTATATATAAGTTTATGCAAGAAAATTATACTATATTTAATGCTATATACAAGTATTATACATACTATGTACATACTTATACACGCTCGTACAAGTATTATACATACAATTCATAAGTATTATACACTCTGAATAAGGTTATATACATTATGTAAAAGTTTATACAAGCTATATATAAGCATTGTACATGCTATATAAAAGCATTATATATGATATATAAAAGTATTATAGACACTATGTATAAGTTTATACAAGCATTAAGCATACTATGTAAAAGTTTATACACACTATCTATAAATAATATAGAACATTGTACAAGTTTATACACGCTATATACAAGCAATATACATATTGTATATACATTTGTACACATTATGTATGAGTATTATAAAAACTATGCACTGGTTTTATACACAATATATATAAGTTTTACATGCAATTTACAAGTATTATACACACTATGTTCAAGTTAATTCATGATATTTACAAACATTTTACACACTATAAATAAGAATTATACACACTATGTATAAGTTTATATACACTATGTATAAACATTATACACACTATATATATAGTATGTACAAGTATAATACGCACGATGTACAAGTTTATATATGCTATGTAAATGCATTATACATGAATTATACATGTTTAAACACACTATGTACAAGCATTTTATACATTATATACAAGTTTGCACTTGCTATGTATAAGTATTATACACACTATGTATAAGTTTATCTATGCAATTTACAAGTTTATACACACTATATATACTTTTGTACATGCTATATACAAGCATTATACACACTATGTATATGTTTGTAAACACTATATATAAGCATTATAAAAACTATGTACAAGTTTGAACATGCTATGTACAAGAATTATATAAAATATGTACAAGTTTATAAAAGTATTATAGATGCTATGTAAAAGCATTATACACACTATGTACAAGTTTATACAAGCATTAACTATTATGTATAAGTTTAAACATTCTATGTACAAGCATTATACATACTATTTATAAGCATTATACATACTATGTATAAGTTTATTCAAATATTATACACACGCTATGTACAAGCATTATACATATTATATACAAGTTTATACTCATGTAAAGGGATTATATAAATTATGAACAAGTTTATGCACATTATGTATAAATTTATACACGCTATGTATAAGGATTATACACACCATGTATAAGTTTATATATGCTAAATTTATAATTTTTATACACTATGTGCAAGTTTATAAATGCTATATATAAGGCATATACATACTATGTATAAATTTATAAATACTATATACATAATTTTTACATACTATGTGCAAGTTTATACACACTATGTACTAGCATTATGCATGTATTTTATAAGTATTATACACTATGTACAAGTTTATACAAATATTGTACATGTTATGTACAAGTTTATACATGCTATATATATAGGCGTTATATTATGTATAAGTTTATACACGTTTTTTAAAAGTATTATACACACTATGTATACGCTATATACAAGCATTGTACACACTGTATACATGAATTATACATATTATATATAAGTTTATACAATCATTCTACACTACGTTAAATTCTATATATAAGTACTATACACACTATGCATATATTTATACACGCTATATACAAGCATTATACATAATATATACAAGTTTATACAAGAATTATACACACTATGTAAAAGTTTACACATTATATGTACAATAATTATACATACTATTTACAATCATTATATACACTATATACAAGTTTATTCAAACATCGTACACATGCTATGTATAAACATTATAGAGACTATGTACAAGTTTATATATGCAATGTATAAGGATTAAACAAATCAGGAATAAGTTTATATACATTATGTATAAATTTATACACGCTATGTATTCGGATTGTGCACACCATGTATAAGGATTATACACACCATGTATAAGTCTATACACACTATGTACATAATTTTTACACACTATGAAAGTTTTAAATTCTTTATAGCCCCTTTTTTATTATATAATTGTATATATGTTTTTTTGTATTAAATTATAAAAATACACTAATGTTATTCAAGTTAATTACATCACTATATACAGTGTAATAAGGCTTCTATTTTATAAATAGGTAATAGTCACATATGTTATGATAAAATTTGCAAACAACTAAGTTTATACATGCTTTATATAACTATTATAAATTTTATGTATAAGTTTATACATGTTATGTTCAAGTATTGTACACAATGTATACGCTATATACGAGTATGTCACACACTGTATACATGAATTGTAAACATTATATATAAATTTATATAAGCATTCTACACTACGTTCAATGCTATATATAAGTATTATACACACTATGTATATATTTATATACGCTATGTACAAGTATTATACATATTATTCATAAGTTTTGTACACTCTGAATAAGTTTATGTACAGTATGTACAAGTTTATACAACCTATATATAAATATTACACATGTTATATACAAGCATTATACACGCTATATAAAAGTATTATACACACTACTATATATTTATACAAGCATTATGCATACTATGTAGAAATTTATTCCTACTATCTATAAATAATATTCACACTCGGTATAAGTTTATATACGCTACGTACAAGCATTTTAATTATTATGTATATGTTTATAAATACTATATATAAGCATTATAAAAACTATGTTCAAATTTTATACACAATATGTACAAGTTTTACATGTAATATATAAGTATTATACATACTATGTACAAGTTTATACATAATATGTACAAGCATTTTACATATTATAAATAACAATTATACACATTATGTAAAAGTTTATACACGCTATATATAAGAAGTACATAGTATGTATAAGTACTATACACACTATGTACAAGTTTATATATGCTATGTACAAGCATTATACATGAATTATACAAATTTATACACGCTATGTACAAGCGTTTAACACACTATGTACAAGTTTGTACATGCTATGTACAAGTATTATATACACTATGTACAAGTTTATACACGCAATGTACAAGTTTATACATACTATATATAAGTTTATACATGTTATGTACAAGCGTTACATACACTATGTATATGTTTATAAATACTATATATAAGCATTATAAAAACTATGTATAAGTTTGTACGTGCTATGTATAAGCATTATACACTCTATTTAGAAGTTTATACAAGTATTATAGATGCTAGGTACAAGTATTATATTCACTATATACAAGTTTATATATTATATATATAAGCATTATAAATACTATTTACAAGCATTATACACTCTATATAAAAGTTAATTCAAATATTATACACACGCTATATACAAGCATTATACGGATTATGTATAAGTTTATACATGCTATATATAAGGATTATACAAATTATGAACAAGTTTATGCACATTATATATAAATTTATACTCGCTATGTATAAGGATTATACATACTATTTATAAGTTTATACACACTATATTCATAATTTTTACACACTATGTACAAGTTTGTACATGCTATATAAAAGACTTATATATACTATATTTAAGTTAATAAATAATATACTTAATTTTTATGCACTATGTATAAATTTATACTTGTACAAGCATTATAATATGCTATGTACAAGTATTCTACACACTACGTAAAAGTTTATACAAACATTATATATGTTATGTACAAGTTTATACATGCTATATATAAGCATTATACATATTATTTATAAGTTTATACATATTATGTACAAGCATTATACACATTATGTACACGCTATATATGAGCATTGCACACGCTGTATATAAGAATTAACATTTATAAAAACGGTTGATCAAGCTTCTAAAATACGTCATGA
>CM039722.1:1485767-1527510 GCA_022539455.1 Dendrobium nobile | reverse complement strand
TATACTGGTTGTATATAATACTTTTATATAGTATGTATAATGCTTGTATATAGCATGTATAATGCTTATATTTAGGTTGTATAAACTTGTACATAGAGTATATAAACTTATTCAAAGTGTATAATACTTTTAAAAAGTGTGTATAATGCTTGTACATAGCATGTATAAATATATACATAGTGTGTATAATACTCATATATATCATTGAACATATTGTAGAATGCTTGTATAAACTTATATATAATGTGTATAATTCATGTATACAGAGTGTGCAATGCTCGTAAATAGAGTGTACATGGTGTGTATAATGCTTATACATAATGTGTATAATGCTTATACATAGCATGTATAAACTTATACATAATATGTATAATGTTTGTATAAACTTGTATATAGTGTGTATAATACTTATACATAACATGTAAAATGCTCGTACATAGCATGTATAAACTTGCAGATAGTGTGTAAAAATTATATATAAAAAGCATTTATAAACTTATACATAGTATGTATAAGCCTTATTTATAGCATGTATAAACTTACACATAGTGTCTAAAAATTATGTATATAGTATTTATAAACTTATACCTAGTATGTATAAGCCTTATATTAGCGTGTATAAACTTTTACATGGTTTGTATAATTCTTATACATAACATGTATAAATTTGTACATAATGTGCATAAATTTGTTCATAATTTATATAATCCTTATACATAGCTTTTATAAACTTGTACATAGTCTGTATAATGCTTGTACATAGTGTGTATATAATGTTTGAATAAACTTATACATAGTATGTATAATTCTTGTAAATAGTATATATAGTGCGTGTACATAGAATGTATAAACTTGTATGTAGTATGTCTAATGCTTGTATAAACTTATACATACTGTGTATAATACTTGTATATAACATCTATAATACTTAGATAAATTTGTACATAGTGTGTATAATACTTATATATAGCATGTATAAATTTGTACATAGTTTTTATAATGCTTATGTTTACTATTTAAAAATATATACATAGTATGTATAATACTTCTACATAGCATATGTATAAACTTATATATAGTACATAAAAACTTGTACATTACGTGTACAAACTTGTACATAATGTGTATAATACTTGTACATAGTGTGTATAATACTTGTATATATTGTGTATAAACTTGTATAATTTATGTATAATGTTTGTACATAGCATGTACAAACTTGTACATAATATGTATAATACTTATATATACTATATAAATAGTGTGTATATTGCATATATATAGTGTATAAACTTATACATAATATGTATAATTCTTATTTATAATGTGAAAAATGCTTGTGTATATCATGTATAAACCTGTACGTAGTGTGTATAATACTTGTATATTGCATATAAAATATGTATATAGTGTGTATAAAACTTGTACATAGTATTTATAATGCTTATACATAGTGTGTACAAACTTATACATAATATATATAATGCTTGTACATAGCATGAATAAACCTATACATAGTGTGTATACTATTTATAGATAGCATGTATAAACTTCTACATAGTAGGCATAATGCTTGTTTAAAAATATATGCAGTGTATACAATACTTTTATATAGCATATATAAAGCTTATATATGGCATGTACAATGCATATATATATATCATGTATAAACATGTAACTAGTGTATATAAACTTAATCAAAATGTATAATACTTATGAATAATGTGTATAATTCTTATATATAGCATGTATAAATGTGTACATAGTGTGTATAATACTTCTATATATAATTAAATATAAGGTAGAATGCTTGAATAAACTTATTTATAATGTGTATAATTAATGTATACAGTGTGTACAATACTCGTATATAACGTGTACATAGTGCGTATAATGCTTATGCATAACGTGTATAAACTTATACATAATAGGTATAATGCTTATACATAGCATGTATAAACTTATACATAACATGTATAATATTTATATAAACTTATATATAATGTGTATAATTCATGTATATAGTGTGAAATGCTTGTATATAATGTGTATATAGTGTGTATAATGCTTATACATAATATGTATAAAGTTATACATAGCATGTATAAACTTTTATATAACATATACAATGTTTGTATAAATTTGTACATAGTGTGTGTAATACTTGTACATAGCATTTACAATGCTTGTACATAGCGTGTATAAACTTGCACATAGTGTGTAAAAATTTTGTATATAGTATTTATAAACTTATACATAGTATGTATAAGCCTTATACATAGCATGTATAAACTTGCACATAGTGTGTAAAAATTATGTATATGATATGTATAAACCAATACATGGTGTGTATAATCCTTATATATAGCGTGTATAAACTTGTACATAATGTGCATAAATTTATTCATAGTTTATATAATCTTTACATATAGCATGTATAAACTTATAAATAGTCTGTAAAATGCTTGTACATAGTGTGTGTATAATGTTTGAATAAACTTGTACATAGTGTATATAATGCTTGTAAATAGTGTGTATATTGCCTATACATAGCATATATAAACTTTTAAATAATGTATATAATGCTTGTATAAACTTGTATTTAGTGTGTATAATGCTAGTACATAACATCTATAATACTTAAATAAATTTGAAAATAGTGTGTATAATGCTTGTACATAGCATGTACACTCTTGTACATAGCATGTACACTCTTGTACATAGTTTTTATAATGCTTATATATAGTGTTTACAAATATATACATAATGTGTATAATGATTGTACATAGCATGTATAAACTTGTATATAGTGTGTATAAACTTATGCATTACATGTATAAACTTGTACATAGTGTTTAAAATATTTGTACACTATATGTAAAAACTTGTACATAGTGTGTATAATGCTTGTGCATAATGTGTATAAATTTATATATAATGTGTATAAAGCTTATACATAACATTTATAAACTTGTACATAACATGTACAATATTTGTATAAACTTGTACATAGTGTGTATAATACTTGTATATAGCATATATAATGCTTGTACATAGCATGTATAAACTTGTACATAGTGTGTAAAAATTATATATATAGTGTTTATAAACTTATACATAGTATGTATAAGTCTTATACATAGCATGTATAAACTTACACATAGTGTGTAAAAATTATGTATATAGCATGTATAAACTTATACATAATGTGTATAATCCTTATACATAGCGTGTATAAACTTGTACATAATATGCATAATCTTAATCATAGTTTGTATAATTTTTATAGATATCATGTATAAACTTATATATAGTTTGTATACTACTTGTAAATAGCATGTGTATAACTTTTGAATAAACTAGTACATTATGTGTATAATGCTTATAAATAATATGTATAATGTTTGTACATATAATGTATGAACTTGTACATATTATGTATAATGCTTGTATAAACTTCTATATAGTATGTATAATGCTTGTACATAGATTCTATAATACTTGTATAAACTTATACATAGTGTGTATAATGTTTGTACATAGCTTTTATAATGCTTATACATAGTGTTTATGAACATATATATAGCATGTAAAAACTTATACAAAGCATGTATAAACTTGTATATAGTGTGTTTAAACTTATACATTACATGTATAAACTTGTATATAGTGTGTATAATACTTATACATAGTATATACAAACTTATACATAGTGTGTAAAATGCTTGTACATAACATTTATAACTTGTATAATTCATATATAATGCTTGTACATAGTATGTATAAACTTGTACATACTATGTATAATAGTTATAAATATTATGTACATACTGTATATAATACTTATATATAGCTTGTATAAACTTATACATAGTGTGTATAATTCTTATTTATAGTGTGTAAAATGTTTATACATATTGTGTATAAACTTATACATAGTGTGTATAATACTTGTATATTGTATGTAAAACTTGTACATAGTGTGTATAAAATTTATACATGGTGTTTTTAATGTTTATACATAGTGCGTACAAACTTATACATAATACGTACGATGCTTGTACATAACGTGTATAAACTTGTACATAGTATGTATATTATTTATAGATAGTGTGTATAAACTTCTATATAGTATCCATACTACTTGTATAAATTTATACATAGTTTATAGAATACTTTTATGTTGCGTGTATAATGCTTGTATATAGCATGTACAATGCTTATATAAAGCTTGTATAAACTTATACATAGTGTATATAAACTTATTCAGAGTGTATAATACTTATGAATAGTGTATATATTGCTTGTACATAGCATGTATAAATATGTACATAGTGTGTATAATACTTGTATATTGCATTGAACGTATTGTAGAATGCATGCATAAACTTATTTATAAAGTGTATAATTCATGTATACAGTATGTGCATTGCTCATATATAGTGTGTATCTAGAGTGTATAATGCTTGTACATAATGTGTATAAAGTTATACATAGCATGTATAAACTTGTACATAACATATACAATGATTGTATAAACTTATACACAGTGTGTATAATAGTTGTACATAACATGTTTAATGCTTGTATATGGTGTGTACAAACTTGTACAGAGTGTGTAAAAATAATGTATATAGTGTTTATAAACTTATATATAGTATGTATAAGCCTTATACATAGCATGTATAAACTTGCACATAGTGTATAAAAATTATATATATAGCGTGTATAAACTTATACATGGTGTTTATAATCCTTATACATAGCCTATATAAACTTTTACATAATATGTTTAAACTTGTTTATAGTTTGTATAATCCTTATATATAGCTTGTACAAACTTGTACATAGTTTGTCTAATGCTTGTACATAGCTTGTGTATAATGTTTGAATAAACTTGTATATAGTGTGTATAATGCTTGTAAATAGTGTATTTAATGCTTGTATATATAATATATAAACTTATACATTGTGTGTATAATAATTATATAAACTTGTAGATAGTGTATATAATATTTGTACATAGCATCTATAATACTTATATAAACTTGTATATAGTGTGTATAATGCTTGAACATAGTACAAACTAATTCATAGTTTATATAATGCTTATATATAGTGTTTACAAATCTATACATAGTGTGTATAATGCTTGCACATAGCATGTATAAAGTGGTATATAGTATGCATAAACTTGTACATTGCATGTATATAATTGTATATGGTGTGTATAATACTTGTACATAGCATGTACAAACTTGTACATAGTGTGTAAAATGCTTGTACGTAGCATGAATAAACTTGTATAATTCATGTATAATGCTTGTACATAGTGTATATAATACTTATACATATTATATACATAGTGTGTATAATGCTTATATATAGCGTGTATAAACTTATATATAGTGTGTATAATTTTTATTTATAGTGTGTAAAATGCTTGTACATATCGTGTATATACTTGTACATATTATGAATAATATTTGTATATTACATGTAAAGCTTGTACATAGAGTGTATAAAACTTGAACATAATATTTATAATGCTTATACATAGTATGTAAAAACTTATACTTAATATGTATAATGCTTATATATAGCTTGTATAAATTTGTACAAAGTGTATATAAACTTATTCAGAGTGTATAATACTTATGAATAGTGTGTATAATACTTGAACATAACATGTATAAATATGTACATAGTGTGTATAATACTTGTATATAGCATTGAACGTAGTGTAGAATGCTTGTATAAATTTATATATAATGTGTATAATTCATGTATACATTGTGTGCAATGCTCGTATATAGTGTGTACATAGTGTGTATAATACTTGTACATAACGTGTATAAACTTATACATAATGTATATAATGCTTATACATATCATGTATAAACTTGTATATAACATGTATAATATTTATATAAACTTGTACATAGTGTGTATAATACTTGTACATAGCTTGTATAAACTTGCACATAGTGTGTAAAAATTATGTATATAGTATTTATAAACATATACATAGTATGTATAAGCCTTATACATAGCATGTGTAAACTTGCACTTAGTGTGTAAAAATTATGTATATAGCATGTATTAACTTATACATAACGTGTATAAACTTGTACATAATTGTGTGCATAAACTTGTTCTTTTTTTTAAAACGGGCAAAAACTTTGCATTTAAAAGGAAACAAGTCTAATTACAATTGATAAAAGGGTAACATTCCTCGTAGATTAAGTCTATCAAGAAGGTCGGGATGGTTTTTTTTTTTTTTTTTTTTTGAAAATGCCAAAGGCAAATAATTAAACAAAAAAGAACGGATACAACCTAGAGAGTGATAGAACACCTATCACACTCATCTTTAAGCAAAGCAAAAAAACTAGGAGGGATATTATTGCAATAAAGATCCTCCCAAATGAAATCCTCTACTAAAGCAAAATTAGCACATAAGTCGGCTAAATGATTACATTCTCTATGAACGAAATGAAAAAGAAACATACCAAAATCCTCCAAGAATGACAGATCTTCAATCTCTTCAATCTTGTGAGAAGCTTTATTCAACGATCTTTGAAGATAATTGATGACATTCTGATTATCCCCTTCAATGATAATCCCCTTAGCTTCGAAGTTCCACATATTGTGAAACAATTTCAAAGCCCGTATAGCCATCAGCTACAGCAAACCAATGTCCCAATGAACACATTTGATTCCAAAAGCAAATAAGAATCTTCCTTTATTATCTCTAAAAACTCCGGCAATCCTGGCCTCATTAGAATCTAGAAGGGCAGCATCAAAATTACCTTTAATCCACTTAGGTGGAGGGGGGTGCCAAGAAGAATTGGACAGCTTACAAAGCTGATTGGCTCCCCAGTGATCCGAGAAGATACCACATTTTGAAGAAGCAACAGCAATATCAATTTCCTTAGCAGCCATAAAACCCATACCCAATTCATTGCCTCCATGGGTAACAATATTCCTACTCTTCCAAGAACAGTAGACAATTGTACAATACAGATTAACCAAAAATGGATTTGAGGAAGCCAAAGCCTTTAAACCGTTGATACAATCAGACCAAACTTTGTATCTAGGAATGGGAAAACCCCAATCATCCAAGGTGTCGAACAAGCGGACTAAAAAACCACAATTCACTGCAACATGCCCCTCATCCTCAGCAGCTGAACAGCCTCTTGGACAGCCATTTGAATGGATAATTCTCCTATACATGAGATAACCCAAAGTTGGAATACCTTTATTAAGTAATCTCCACCAAAAGCATTGCACCCGAGCGGATAGCTTACTTAATTTGAGCCATTTCCAACAGTTTTCATTATTACAATTAACATCTTGAACATATCTAGTCAAAGCTGCTAACGATTTCCTTAAAAATTTGTGAAGATGTTCTTTGGAATCCATCCCATCTTCAATCTTCACCTGTAAAATCAACTTGATTAATTCCGGGCCAAAGTATTTATTTAGCTCCACCAGGTTCCAATCTCTGTTCTGGATGAAAATGTTAAGCCTGGAAAATTCATCAACCATGACATTAACAAATGTAGGGCAATTGGAAAGCCTTTTATTTTGAATCCAAATATCTTCAAGAGGATTGATGGAATCATCAGTAGCCACATTCCATCTCAAAAAAGGCTGTAAAGACTTCATGCCGTTCAAAAGAATCCTCCTTGTAACCGAGCAGTTTTGCTTCCTTGATCCACTGCAGATAACATTCCCGTATTTTGCTTTTAAAGTCCTATACAACAAAGAATTGGACTCCTTAATACACTCCCAAGCATATTTAGATCTAAGAGGCCCCATCATAGCAACAGGAGAATGTAATCCCGCTCCACCTTCAACATAAGGTTTACAAAGCACCTCCCATGAAATGTAGTGCATTCCAGTATCATTGTCTGCTTTTTTCCAAATAAATTCTCTACAAATCCTCTCCAGTTTTTTTAGAATATTGATGGGAATCAAAGAATGAGATACATAGAAGATCGAAATTGCCAGCAAAACGGACTTTACCAGCACAATTCTATCAGGTAATGAAAAGAATTTATTACCCCAACTATTGATTTTAGCTGATGCCCTCTCGAGCAAGAAAAGAAAATTAGAAGAAATCAATCTTCGTAAACAAAGATTAATCCCCAAGTACTTCATTTCCTGCACCACCTTAAAATTGAGGATTTTGGATAAAGTTTTCTTCTTTGCTCTATTAACTGATTTCCCAAACATAATGGTAAATTTCTTAACATTAACTGAAAGCCCGGTCCAGCTACAGTAATCCACAATGATCCTCTTAAGAACTTTCACTTGCTCAATATTGGCTTCAGAGAAAATAAGAACGTCATCAGCATAAAAAAGGTGGGAGATTTTGGGAGCCAAAGCAGCCACTTTAATTCCCAAATTGTTCCCATTATGGTGCAAGTTGTTGGATAACAATTGGGAACATAAAATGAACAAATAGGGAGAAAGTGGACAACCCTGTCTAAACCCACTCTTAGCTTCAATCCAATTTGATTGAGTCCCATTCAAAAGAATTGAAAACCTTGGATAGGTAACACATTCCATAAGAAGTTTGGAAAAAACATTAGGAAACCCAAAGTAATGAAGAATATTTTCCAAGGACCTCCAAGACATACAATCATATGCTTGTTCCATATCAATTTTCACAGCCATCAATCCTTTTTTTGATTTAGAAAATCTGAACTTATGAAAAGTTTCTTGCACCAAAAGGATATGCTCCGATAAAGATCTACCTTTAAGAAAAGCAGCTTGGTTTTCTGAAATCAAATCATTGATAAACAAATTAAGTCTATTTAAAAGAAGTTTAGCAATGATTTTGTAAATAGACAAGCATAAACTAATAGGACAAAATTGAGAGGGATCTACCGGATTTTGAACCTTAAGAATAAGGACTATCAATGTCTCTTTCCACTTATCATTCATTTTACCCGTTGAGATGAACTGAAAGATAGCCTCCCATATGTCATGAGCAATTATTTTCCAATAACCTCTGATAAAGGAATACGAAATCCCATCAATCCCTGGAGAAATATTGCTACCAAGGTTGGAAATGACTATCTCTACTTCCTCCATTGTGAATTTAGCATCCAGTAAATTCACACTTACAGTGCTTAGAGCATTCAATCTGTTCGGCCACCCCGTTACATTTCATTCCTGCTCCTTACATTTTTGAGAAAAAAAGCTCAAGAAAGCTTGTTCAATTGCAGCTTGATCGTTTACCAGGTTACCCGTATTGTCCTTAATTTGTTTTATGAAATTACCATTCTTCCTCCCATTTGCAAAAGCATGGAAAAACTGAGAGTTAATATCACTCTCCTTAATCCATTTTAATTTCACCCTTTGTCTCCACCAAACGTTTAACCTTGCAAGAGTAGTATTCAATTCATGAACTTTAGATTTGAGCAGCAACACTGATTGTTCTGACATCCCGATTCTGTTAGCTTCTTCAATTTGCAGATCATCCACCTCTTTTTTAAGTTTTTCTTTGAGCTCCATCAAGCTTTTATGTTTGGATCTATTCCAAAAGAACAGAGTTCTCAACACAAACCGAAATTTCTTGTTTAACACCTCCATATTATCACCTTTAAATTGTTAGCTCTATGCTTTCTTGACAACATGAAATGTGGCAGGATAAGAAAGCCACACATCTTCAAATCGCAGTATTTTAGGATGTTGGAAATCCCAGAAATTTAGCTGAAGAACCACTGGACAATGATTAGATGCAACCCGTGCCACATGTCGATTAATAGCATGTGGAAAAGCTTCCAAGGCCTTAGAATTGAGAAGACACCTATCGAGTCTCTCCCAAATTCATGCACCTCCACTTTTGTTATTACACCAAGTTTATTTACGCCCAACAACTCCCACATCATGGAGATCAAAACTGTTCATGAATGAATTCATCTCTTGAGGAGCAAGAGAGAATTTGAATTTCTTACCTCCTCATTTGTCATCTTGAGAAAGGATGCAATTAAAGTCACCTCCAATAACATACGGTAACTCCAAAGAAGAGTGTGATCCTAAGCATTCCCATAAGCTCCTCCTACTATAAACGTCTCTACTCCCATACACAGTAGAGATAATCCAAGATCCTTTATTAGCTATACAAAGCTTCCCAATCACGCATTGCTCATTAGCTGTTATTAAAGAAAAATTGGCCAAATCATATATCCACATCACTACAATCCCACCAGACAAACCATTAGATGGATAAAGAAAGAAATCTCAATCTTTACCCATGTGTTTATTAAAATCCCATTTCTCCAAAGAATCAATTTTAGTTTCCACTATGTCCACATAAATAGCCTTCCAATCACGAATTACCTCCTTCAAATATAGAGGGGCCTCCCTCTTATTCTCCCCCCTACAGTTCCAAAAAACAAAGGAACTCATTTAGTCACCGAGGGGGAAGGTCCCCCACCCTTCTTTCTACTATTCCCTTCTTGTTTTTTAAGTCTAGAGGATTGATTGAGTGGTCCCAAAAACTTCAATTCCTTTTGAAGTTTGGGTTTAGGCTTCCCAATAATTTCCATCTCTCTATTATCAAAAATTGTAGGATTTACAGCAGTAGTCTCAATTTCCCTAGATTCTTCACTGTTAACAAATTCTCCCTCTTCAATTTCCGGCTTTTCAGTAGAACATTTAACTGAATTGTTTCTTTCATAAACTTCCTCTTAAATTTCACTGAGTAAATCAAATTTATTGCTATTTGGAAAAGAAAAATCTGTGAGAGAAGGAATTACCGAATTGCACTCTGAATACCCAATTTCTTTCAGATTCTGAAGATCTGATCCATCCAGTTCCCCGTTCATTGGCATCACCATAGCCTTCTCTGCAGCAACAACCGGAGAATTCTCCTGGACTTCTTCCTTCTTAAAAATCTGCTTAAAACCTTTTGGAATCGGATTGGAGATAATCTGCCTAACTCTTCTCTGATTGTTCTAGTTTTTCTTCCTGTTATTGACGTGGATCCAAGGTCCATAGGAAGAACCTTCCTGAGATGCTTCAAACTCCTTGACACCCTCATTATAGATACCTTCCTTCTAAACAGAGCCATCCACCACGCTTTTAGCTCCACAAGCAGATGATAAGTGACCGACTATGCCACAATTGTAACACAGAGAAGATATCCTCTCATACTCAACATTTTGGAAAAACCTCCCATTAGGACCTTCAATCCACACTCCCAATGGAAGTTGTTTATTAAGCTCCAATCTAACACAAACTCTTCCAAATCCCCTCTTGCTCCATTGGAACATATTCCCATCAATAAAAAGAGGAGTGCCAATAAGGGAAGCAATCCTTGCCACATTGATTTAATCCCAACAAAAAAGGAGGTTAGGAAATCTAACCCAAACCGGAGAGCTTAAGCCTTTCAAAGAAGATGGAGAGAAATCTGAGCTCCATCTATCCATTCTGAAAATATGTCCTTTAACAAACCAAGGTCCACCCATAATAACATTCTCCATAGTTTCTATATCATCAAACGAGCATAACATCCAACCTAGACCTAGAGAAGTCAAGTGAAATTTATCGAACTAATTCCATTGACGTCTTAGCTCCCACGCCATCAATGGGATAGAGATATAAGCTCCAAATGCCTTCACCACTATAGATAGATTCAGACGATCAGAATTGGCCTTTACATTTGGCTCAAACAGTTTCACAGCACTACCATCCTCTGTTAAGCAATTTGTTATTGTCTTAGAATCAATTTTAAGATGATTTAGCTTTAACCACGGATTTGGACCCACCTTATCTCCTCCATTAACTAAAGCAGTAAGATCATTAGCCAATACAGGTTCAATGCTGACATTTTCACAAACATTTGAAGAGCAGCCTTTAGGATTTGGAATTGAAGGGAGGTCTATCGATTCATTGTTCCCTCTCACGGAATTACCAAAATGATTGACAAAAATTTTCATACCAGAAGAAGAAGAAATTTCACCGTCAGTGGGATTGATTTAAAGGCCAGATATAGGTGAATCAGATTCCTCCCTTGAATCTAGGATTTCTTTCCCTTTGCCTGGAACAAGAATAGGGGAGATCGATAAAGGAACAGCAGGTTCACGGATTACCAGATTCCCATTCTTAGCAGGACAACCAGACATCAACATGTTAACGAATCCAAAGCCATCAGTATCTTCACCGTCGGTGACCGCAGTCGGGCCAATCGCCAGCATTCTGGAATAGCCCGCCAAAAATGAAAAATGAAAGATTCGAAACCTTTCTCTCTCTAGAGTCTTGGAGTTTCTATAGTATGAGAAAAAATCCAGGAGGTCGGGATGTTACCAAAAGAAAAACTATCAAAAATAAAACTTTGATCTATTGCCAAAGTAGTATGAAAATCAGCAACTTTATTTTACTCCCTATTAACATGATGAAAAATGACATTATTGAAATCATTAAGGAAGAAGAGCTCCTTGACCGGCCAATTCTCCAAGTGCCAATCTACCTTCTTCAAAGAATCTTGAATGAATGTAATCACATTGATATTATCACTCTCAATAATAAGTCCTTTACTTTCAAGCATCCAACTTTGGATGAGTTCCCTTATAGCTATAACCGCCTCCATTTCAAGTTGAGCAACATACAAATGTACCTTATTATTATCGAAAGCAAGAAGAAGTCTACCTTTTCCATCTCTACAAAGCTCGCCAATACCAGCCCGATTTGAGCTCCACAATGAGGCATCAACATTAATCTTGATCCAATCTAGCGGTGGAGGGCACCAAGTTCTGTGAAACTCCCATGGGAGATTAGCACCCCAGCTATCTAGATATGGAGAAGATTTCAACATGGCCAAAGAAAGAACATTATCCGCCACCATAAAACTAGGCATAGCAGCCTTTCCATGCTTGACCATATTACAGTTTTTCCAGGATAAAAAAACTGCAACACAGTAAATTCTTGCCATACCAGCATTCTGGTACGAACTTCTTCTCAGCTCCTCTAAACAGCAGTCCAAAGATAGAAACACAGTGACATAAAATCCCCATTCTCTAATTTTAGAAATAACATTTACAAGATACTTGCAATGAACCACAATGTGTTCATAATGCTCCACCTTCTGACATCCTCTAGCACATGAGTCATCAACAGCAAGCCTTCGAAATTTGAAAAAATGATTAGTAGGAATAGAAAACTTACTAAGTCGCCACCAAACAATTTCCACCTTAGAGTTGAGCTTTAGACTCTTAAGCCATTTATAGAAGCCACCATTATCTTCTTTACCTCTCCCTTTCATCACTTGATCATATGCCAATGCAGAGATTGATTTACCCGAGTATTTGTATACAGTCTCCATCTGATCCTCTTTTTGGATACAGTCAATATGCACTTTTCTGATTAACCTTACAAGTTCTTCAAGAAAGAAAATCAACAGCTTCTTTTCATCCCACTCACCTTCAATAGAGATAAGCTGCTGAACCTTCATACCCTCCAAAGATCCACAATCCACAAAAGTCAGCCAGGCATTAATACTCTTGTCCAACAGCCAAACATCACTTAAGACATTAATTTTATCCCCTCTACCCACCTTCCATTTAACAATGTGTTTAAGATGTTTACCTACATCCTTCATAATTTGCCAAGGACTAAAAGAACACTTCTTGCCAGTTCCATTCAAAATATTATCACCGTATTTAGTAATGAGCGTTCGGTGAAGTAAAGAATCTGGATTTTGGATACAATTCCAAGCTAGCCTTGCTCGTAGAGTACTGCCTCTAAAAACAGCAGACTGCACTCCCAGTCCACCTTCATCTTTTGGTTTACAGATCTCATCCCAAGCTACATAGTGCAATCCCTTCCTCCCATCAGGTTTGTGCCAAATGAATCTCCTACACATTTTCTCCTATTCATACAACACTTTCTTTGGAACCAGAGAGTGTGTAAGAACAAAATTTGGCATAAATAATAAAGAAGTCTTAATGAGAGTAATTCTACCTCCCAAGGATAAAGATTTCTTCCCCCACACATTAAATCTATCTGTCACATGGCTTAAAAGGTCTTAAAAATCTATTATACCCAGACTCCTTAATGAGATCATAATACCCAAATAATGCAATTACTTTATTATTTGAATCCAAGAATTCTGGCCACCTTCTTCTTATAAGATCTCCTAACAGCCTTCCCAAAAATGATTTGGGACTTGTTGACATTAACTCTTTGACCCGTCCACTTAAAAAATTCTTCCACTATACTCTTCAACAATTGTGCCAAAGAAGTGGTTACATGTGAAAATACAAGCACATCATCTGCATAAAAAAGATGTGTAATCATCGGTCCTCTAGGAGAAACCTGAATACCCAACTCAAGGCCCCTTTGCTCAATTGCATTAGAAACATGTTGGGAACACATAATGAACAAGTATGGTGAAAGTGGACATCCCTTCCTAAATCCACAATGAGCATTAATCCATTTTGAAGTCTTTCCATTCAGAATAATAGAAAACCTTGCATTCACCACACATTCGATGAGCAAATCAGAAAAAATAGTGGGGAAACCATACCATTTAAGGATTTGATTCAAAGTTGGCCATCCCATGCTATCGTACACCTGCTCCATGTCAAGCTTTACAGCCATCATATCTTTTTTATTCTTAGAGATTTTAAACTTGTTAAAAATCTCCTGAGCTAATATACAGTGTTCGGATAATGATCTACCTCGAATGAAAGCCAACTGTTCTTCCGATATCATTTTGGGCAAGCAATTTTTTAGCCTATTAACGAGCATAGTGGCAATAATCTTATAGGTATTTTGACAAAGGCTTATAGGCCTGTAATTGGCGGGCACAATCGAGTTCTTTACTTTGGCAATTAAAACGATTAGTGTATCCTTCCATTCCTTGTGCATAACTCTAGAATTAAAGAATGTTTTGATAGCATTCCAAGTAGTTTCACACACTTAGCTCCAATAACACTTAAAGAAAGAGGATGTCAACCCATCCAAACCAGGTGACTTATTATTGCCTTGCTGGAAAACAGATTTCTTGCATTCCTCCAAAAAAAATTCTGTATTCAAAGCATCCACATCTGAAGCATCCAGTCAAAGCTTCCTCAGATTTAAATGAACATAAAATCTAGTTCAAGCCGATATAAGTCATGTGAAACCTACCGAATTTATTCCACTGCTTCCTCAACTCTAGACTACACATCGAAAAAGTTATTTTATCTCCCAACACCTTGATAACCAGTGAGTGCTTCAGAACTAACGTATTCATAACTTCCTTCTAAGCATTAAGTTTGACTGCAATCCCATCATCAGACATTTCTGTTAGATCCCTGTTGAAAGAAATCTTGAAATGTTGAGGTTTCTTCGATGCTTCAATAAAATTTTCCTTCATATCATTTCTAACAAAATCTCCAACATCGTTGTTGTCCTGCTTTTCTTTCATCTCAGAGTTCTTCACAAGATTATCACCTTCATCTTCTTCTTGCCTTCCCAAAGCATCTATCTCATATGTTAAATTATGGCCATCATTTTCCTCAAGATTTCTCACAAACTTGTTTACCTTCAAGACCATTCAAACAGATGAAGACGTCTTAGGATTATGACTTCCTGAGATGTCATTCACATTAGTGAGATATTTGGCACCTTCAACATCACTATCGGTCAATACCTTCTTCCCTTTTCCTTCCACTATTGCTTCTTGACGAATCGGAGGCCTTGCACCCTCTCTTATTACAATATTATTATTCTACTTGCCAAATATATGAATAGTACCTGATGAACGAACGTATGCCATGATCTCGGCAGAACAAAACTGCCGATCATCCGTCAGATGATCAATCGTCATCAAAATCACCAGACATGTAAAGCCCGCGAAAGAAAAAAGAAATTCAAAATCAAGAATTTTCTATCTAGAAAATTCAGGTGCTTCTCTCTCTAGAAAAACCTTCAATTCCAACTCTATGTCTGTGCATAAACTTATTCATAGTTTGTATAATCCTTATACATAGCGTGTATAAACTTATACATAGTCTGTATAATGCATGTACATAGCATGAGTATAATGTTTGAATAAACTTATACATAGTATGTATAATGCTTATAAATAGTGTGTGTATAATGCTTATACATAGAATATATAAACTTGTACATAGTGTATAAAATACTTGTATAAACTTGTACATAGTGTGTATAATGCTTGTACATAGCATCTATAATACTTGTATAAACTTATACATAGTGTGTATAATGCTTGCATATAGCATGTACAAATTTGTACATCATTTTTATAATACTTATATATAGTATTTACAAATATATACATTGTGTGTATAATGCTTGTACATAGCATGTATAAACTTGAATATAGTGTGTATAAACTTGTATATTGCGTGTATAAACTTGTACATAATGTATATAATACTTATACATAGCATGTACAAACTTGTACATAGTGTGTAAAATACTTATACATAGTGTTTATAAACTTGTATAATTCATGTATATACTTGTACATATAATGTATAAACTTGTACATAGTGCGTATAATATTTATACATACCATATATATAATGTGTATAATGCTTATATATACTGTGAATAAACTTATACATAGTGTGTATAATTCTTATTTATAGTATGTAAAATGCTTGTACGTATCGTATATAAACTTATACATACTGTGTATAATACTTGTATATTGCATGTAAAACATATACATAGTGTGTAAAAACTTATACATAATATGTATAATACTTGTACATAACATGTATAAACTTATAATATGTATAAACTTGTACATAGCATGTATAAACTTATTCAGAGTGTATAATATTTATGAATAGTGTGTATAATGCTTATATATAGCATGTATAAATATATACATGGTGTGTATTATCCTTGTATATAGCATTGAACGTATTGTAGAATGCTTGTATAAACTTATATATAATGTGTATAATTCATGTATACAATGTGTGTAATGCTCGTATATAACATGTATATAGTGTGTATAATGCTTATACATAACTTATATAATGCATATACATAATGTGTATAATGTATATACATAGCATATATAAACTTGTACAAAACATGTACAATGTTTATATAAACTTGTACATAGTGTGTATAATACTTATACATAGCATGTTTAATGCTTGTACATAGTGTATATAAACTTGTACATAATGTGTAAAAATTCATGAATACATTGTGTGCAATACTCATATATAGCGTGTATATAATGTGTATAATGCTTATACATAATATATATAATGCTTATACATAGCATGTATAAACTTGTACATAATATATATAATTTTTATATAAACTTGTACATAGTGTGTATAATACTTATACATTACATGTATAATGCTTGTACATAAGGTGTATAAACTTGCACATAGTGTGTAAAAATTATGTATATAGCATTTATAAACTTATACATAATATGTATAAGTCTTATACATAGCATGTATAAACTTACACATAGTGTGTAAAAATTATGTATATAGCATGTATAAACTTATACATGGTGTGTATAATCCTTATATATAGCATGTATAAACTTGTATATAATATACATAAACTTGTTCATAGTTTGTATAATCTTTATACATAGCGTGTGTATAATGTTTGAATAACTTATACATAACGTATAAGGCTTATAAATAATGTGTATAATACTTGTACATATAATGTATAAACTTGTACATAGTGTGTATAATGCTTGTATAAACTTGTATATAGTGTGTATAATGCTTGTACATAGCATCTATAATACTTGAATAAACTTGTACATAGTATGTATAATGCTTGTACATAGCATATACAAACTTTTACATATTTTTTATAATACTTAAATATAGTGTTTACAAACATATACATAGTGTGTATAATGCTTTTATATCACATGTATAAACTTGTATATAGTGTGTATAAACTTATACATTACGTGTATAAACTTGTACATAGTATATATAATACTTATACATAGCATGTTCAAACTTGTATATAGTGTGTAAAATGCATGTACATAACGTGTATAAACTTGTATAATTCTTATATATATCATGTATAAACTTATACATAGTGTGTATAATACTTATACATACCATGTATATAGTGTGTATAATGCTTATATATAACGTATATAAACTTATATATAATATGTATAATTCTTATTTATAGTGTGTAAAATGCTTATACATATCATGAATAAACTTATATAGTGTGTATAATAGTTGTATATTACATATAAAACTTGTACATAGTGTGTATAAAACTTATAAATAGTGTTTATAATGCTTATATATAGTATGTACAAACTTATACATAATATGCATAATGCTTGTACATAACGTTTATAAGCTTCTACATTATGTATATATTATTTATAGATAACATGTATAAACTTCTACATAGTATGAATAATGCTTATATAAATTTATACTTAGTGTGTATAATATTTTTATATAGCGTGTATAATGCTTGTATATAACATGTATGATGCTTATATATAGCTTGTATATTTTATTCATAGTGTATATAAACTTTTTCAGAATGTATAATACTTATGAATACTGTATAATGCTTGTACATAGCATGTATAAATATGTACATAGTGTGTATAATACTTGTATATAGCATTGAATGTAATGTAAAATGCTTGTATAAACTTATATATAATGTATATAATTCATGTATACAGTATGTGCAATGCTCGAATATAGCTTTTACATTGTGTGTATAATGCTTGTACATAACATGTATAAACTCATACGTAATGTGTATAATGCTTATACATAGCATGTATAAACTTATACATAACTTGTACAATATTTGTATAAACTTGTATATAGTGGGTATAATACTTATACATAGCATGCATAATACTTGTACATAGCATGTATAAGCTTGCACATATTGTGTAAAAATTATATACATAGTGTTTATAAACTTATACAAAGTATATGTAAGCCTTACATATAACATGTATAAACTTATACATAGTGTGTAAAAATTATATATATATAGTGTGTAAAAATTATATATATAGGAATTAGTTGTCCATGAATATTACGTAGCAGAGCCCTACATGGGGTCCTGGTTGGGTACCCATTGGGTACCCACGCTCTGTGCTAGCGGGCTTTACCCACCCATGCCCACCTATGGTGACTTTCGAGATGTCATACCAACCCACACACCCACTTTTCACGCTTCTTGAATGCAATTTGCCACGGATTAGTGGCCTTGAGTTTTTTGCCACTTTCTCTGACTGCAAACTTTCAAGCCACATATCAAAATTTATCATGATCACGATGAGGATCAGTGTTGCGCACTTCGTAATAAGGATTACTGTAATATACTGCATGCATATGATAATTAGTAATGTAAATTAGTTTGTCCTCTAATATTGAGTACCCACTCATACCCACCCATGAGGCTATGGGCGTACCCATACCCACCCATGCCCATTGGGCATGGGTGGGTACATGGGTGGGTGTGGGTATGGGCACCCAATGCAGGGCTCTGTTACGTAGTTTGTCTTTGACTTTAGTAACGAAGGACATAGGAAGACCTTCTAAGAATTTCTCTTTCCAATAATTGGAACTTGCATCTGATAAATTCATGACACGAGTTATAAATACATCTTTATACCAATGAAAATGAGATAAAGAAGGACATCTTAATTTTTGTAATAACGATCTCATTTGTTCTCTATTATCAGTCATATATCCCAGAAAATGTTCTAAAATATTATGAATGAGCGTATATACTGCTTCATCATTAGGTTTCTCAGGGTCTAAAAGACTTTTATCGCTTTGCAGATCATTTTTCTCTGCTTGATTTAAATAATTATCCCACCAGCCTTCAAGGATGCCAGTGAAACCATTCACAATAATTTGAACCACTTCCCAAGGTTTATTACCTTTACTTTGGGCTACAGTAGCATAAATTAACATTCGATGAACAGTTTTATGAATTTGATAATCTGATAACCCATCAAAATTCCATTCATATAATTGCCTTGGATCATAAGAGATCTGTTCATTTAATTCTTCTTCATACAAAAGATCAGAAGGTGTGGGTCGATTATAATAGTATTTTCCTAAAGATTTTTTAGGATATTTTAATTTATTTATTGAGAGGGATATCTCAGGTTTTGGATTTATATGGGAAGATTTGAATTGTTCTTCTAATTGATCAATATTGTGATCACTATCAGATGATTCAAGTGATTTAGTATCATAATTTACAATTTCATCTTCTGAAATTTCTTTATCTAAATGGTAATCTTTTGAGATTTAATTTGTTTTATAACCTCTGATATTTGCAAATCTTCATCTAATTTTAGTTTAATAGGAGGTGGAAGTTTAATTGCTGGTTTAGAAATGATTATAGATTTGGCAGAAGTGCTAGGATTTTCTATTGATAATTTTTCTTTTAAATTATCTAACTTCTTCTCGATGTTTTCTAAATAAGTAGTGATTGTTTGCAAGCTATTATTAGTAAAGTTTAACTATTTTACTATGATGGCTAATTCTTGAATAGCTTGTGGATTAGAAGGAATGGTCCCAAATGGAATCATCGCAATTTCAGGTTTTAAAGTTTGATTTTTAATCATTCTGAGATTGGAGGTTATTTGATTAACAAACCAATATGCAAAAGGAATAAAAGCTTTACCATTTCTATTTAAATTTTCTAGGGTTAGAAAATATTGATCAGAGAAATGAATTCGTTCTTCTTCAGAGAATATTTTACGATACCAGTTTCTAAATGATTCAAATTTAGGTAGCATATAATGACAGATGACCGTCTCTCTTAAAGCAGTATTAAGACCATACATTTAGAATTGCATTTCAGAGGGAGTCGAGGAATCATAATTTTGATTTTCCCTTATTGGATGAAAGATTCGGTTACGATTTAAGATTAATCCTGGATTAGAAGATGTTTCTGATTCATCTGATTTAGAATTTCTACCCTCCTCTGAGGTAGAAGGAATAGAAATTCGAGGTAAATGAATAGATCGTCTAGGATTGAATCTTACTTCTACATCTCCATCTGAAGTTTGAATTATTTGTTCAATGTCTTGATTTATAATAGGTTGAGGAGTAATTACTTGAGGTAATGTCCATTGATCTGGAAATGTTACTTCATTCCATCTAATGACTCGATTTGTAGCTATATTCGATGCTAAGAGATTTGTTTCGATTAAGGTGGTTCTATTGGTAGGTTGAACTATCTTTTTAGCTCTTGGGCTTAGGGTATTCATGATTTTAAAATGTATTCTATAAATTAGAGCTATAGTTTCTAATCCAGGAAAAAAATTATAGCCATGAAGCTGAAGATGTAATTTTAATGCTTCAAATAGATGTATATCAGTTAGAGATAAACTAAGATTGGGAAAAGTATTGAAATAGACTGGTCCATGACACATGCTAGTTTCCATTACACCCATAAGAGATTGTGCCTAATTAAGGCATCGTCCATCTCTTAAACAAGAGAGAATAGAAGCATTAAGTCCTCTTAGGGTTAGAGGCCTGAATGCTATTTGGATTAAACCGTTATGCAGATATTTATAATCTTGCATATAAGATCTAAGATCATCATAGGATAATAAAGATATGGTTTTTTCGGTTGAATCAATCATAATAGATTGTTCTACCATTTTTATGGTAGTTTTACCTTTAAAGTCAAAAGTACATATTTAATAGATCAAATTTTTATCTACTTTGGGTAGAGACCATTTATTTGAATCTTCTTCATCAAGAGGATATTCAATTAATTCAGCATTTTTAAGATCTCGGAAAGAGGATACTTTCTCCTTTTGGAGAATTGATGAAGAAGAAGACGAAGAGGCCATAAATCTAAAAAGGTTGATAAGTTTGCATTTTGCACAAAAATGACAGAGGTAATCAAGAGAATTTTTTGAAATAAAATACTATAGCCCTTACTCAAAGACATGGATGATACCAATTTGCGGATAAAGCATAATAAAACTAATAAAAAAAAAATAAAAACTAAAAGAAAAAGCGAGCTTGCAAGAAAACTTACAACTGAAAGTGCAGAAATTTTTATTATCAGCTTAAGAGTACAAAGTCTTAGTCTGCCTCCTCTGCTGAGAGAGGCTTTCCTTTTATAGGCAAACTTATCTTACATGAGTAGAATATTTTACATAGAAAGCACTCATACTAAAGTTACAATAATAGAGAGCACTCAGACTAAAGGTACAATAATAGAGAGCACTCAGACTAAAGGTTCAATAATAGAGAGCACTCAGACTAAAGGTACAATAATAGAGAACTTTAGTAAGTGGGCATAATAATAGAAGTACTGGGAGCATGTGTGGCAAGCAATGAGTTATTCTTCTTTAGCTGGCATATCAGATTCTTTTTCTTTTGATAAAGTGATCCTAAAATTAGTGTCAAAGGGTAAAATCATCTTTGTCTTCAAGGATAGCTTTTCCTTTGCTGGAAGAGGGGCCGGTATCTCGTGAGGGAGTACTGCGGTGTTCCCAATGTTTTGGAACATCTTCAGATTTTTGAGATGCTTTATCCGAGTCTGAAAATATTTCGGCTAATTGATTTTCATAAGCCTTTTGCAGACGAATTTTTATTTGATCAGGAGATTCATGCGGATATTTTTTCTGCAAATTTTTATGCATCTTTTTTAGTGAAAATTCTTCACGGAGGGGCAAGCTTCGAGCTTTAAGTTTGTTATTGTGAATAACTTTATCAAGATGTTTGATTTTTTCAGGGATTAAAATGGTAGACCACCATTTAATAGAAAAATTTCGAACGAGACATTTGATTTGGATAAAAGTATCATTGTTGATTTCAATGTTCCATGTCCAAATCCATGGAAATTGTCCTTGAGCAAAGAAGAAGAATTCGCTCGTTTCTTCGGCTAGATAATCAGGATTAAGAGTTTGAAGATGAGGGGACGTTTCGACCCATTCAGAGTATTTATGTTTGAGTTCGGGAGGAAGAATGTGAATGGTAGCTCTTTTCTGCTCCCACCATTTGAAAAACCAATTAGGAATGGGAGTTTCTAAGAGATCAGGGCTAAGGATGAACATCCAGGAATGACTTTTAGTCTGATTAAGAACATAGAAGGCTTTAAACATAGCCTGAATATAGGTCCAATAATTGAATAAGTAGCGTTTGGGAGGATCACCAGGATTTTTAGCATAATCCATAGATTGAGTCTGGAAGGGGGTAATACCCCAATCTTTAGGATGAAGAATTTGAAGGATATTGGCACGACTATAAGTGATTTGGTGATTTTCATCATAATTATGTTTGATGGAGATACATTTTAGATGAAGGAGAATTGTTTCATAGAGCTCGCGATCATAGAATGAGTCTTGAACAAAAGAATTATCTGCTAAATATTTTCGATATAAAGTCCAAGGATTAATAATTTCATAATCTTCGATATTGAGTTCAAGGATTGATTTGACTGCAGGTTTTAAGATTGGTTCAAAGATATCAGAGGATGGAGTATTTTGAGCAGGAGGGATTTCCTCTGGAGCACCATAAAGAAAGGTGCGTAATGGTATCATGGGAGATGGAGAAATAGATCCTCGTCCGCGAGGTGCATTAATTCGTCCTCGGGCATTGCCTCGAGGCCAACCCCTTCCTCTAGGAGTAGGAGACTCCTTATGAGGGGTGCGCCACCCCTGGTCGGTCATGCGACAAACCCTGCAAATATTCACGAGTTAAAAAATCATGAAGACTATTAGAAGATCCTTTAATATATTCGATAGTGAAATCAAATACAAATAATTGGGCTTGCCAAGTGGCAAAAATTTGTTTAGATGCTAAATTTTTTACATCCTTTTCTAAAATGAATTTTGCTGAACTGCAATCAATGCGTAATAAAAATGTTTGATTGAGAAGATCATCTTGAAATTTAAGAATAGTCTTAACAATTGCTAACATTTCCTTTTTAATAGTGGAATATTTTTGCTGAGTAGGGTTCCATAAACCAGAGGAAAATCGAACTAGTTGTTCTTTATGAGTAAGTGGTTGTCTTTGTTTAAGAATACCACCATAACCGAGATTAGAAACGTCGGTTTCGATAATTTTAAAATATGCGGGATTAGCAAGATTAATATAAGGTAAATTTTTAACCTTTTGTTTAATAATTTGTACAGCCTTTGTGCATTCAGGAGTCCATGCTGAAGGATTTTTTCGAAGTCGTTTATATAAAGGTGCTGCATCAATAGCTAGATTTTGATAGAAATCAGAAACATAATTAAGAGCTCCAAGAAATCTTTGAAGCTGCTGCTTATCTAAGAGTTGATCAGGGAATTTATCTGCAAATGCAATACTTCTATTTATAGGAGTAATAGTATTATTACTAATAAAATGCCCAATAAATCTAACTTCGGTTTGAAAAATTTTTATTTTGGGTTCAGAAATTACCAACCCATTAGTTTGGGCTAGCCATTTAAAAGTCTTTAAGTGTTTAATATGTTTATCAATAGATTTAGAAAAAATGAGAACATCATTTATATAGACGATAATGTATTGACTATATGGATTAAAAATTTCATTCATAATTTTTTGAAATTCGGAATGAGCATTTTTTAAGCCAAAAGGCATGACATTCCATTCGTATTGTCCGAATGGAACGGTAAATGCTGTTTTGTAGCGGTCTGATTCCGCTATCTGAATTTGCCAAAATCCTGATTTAAGGTCAAATTTTGAAAAAATATGAGCTTCGATTAATCGATTTAACAAATCTCTTTTATTTGGAATAGGATATCGAATCCATTGTAAGACTTTATTAAGAGGTTTATAATTAATAACTAAGCAGGGTTTTCCTCGTTCTTTTTCTGCAACATTCATAACATAAAATGCGGTGCAACTCCAAGGAGAACTAGATTTTCTAATTAATTTTTTATTTAATAGATCAGAGATTTCATTTTGACATAGTTGAAGATATGTTTTGTTCATTTGAGAAGGTCTTGCTTTAGTAGGGATATTATTTTCATTGAAATTATCTATATAAGGAAGAGTAACACAATGTGTTTTTCTATTCCAGAAGCTTATAGGATTGTCGCCACAAATTTGATTTTTAATAGCGTTTTCTATGTTTGAGATTTTTTGTTTAATTAAGGGCTGTTGTAAGCTATCAGTGATCTCTTTGGAATTAATTTCATTTTTTAAGGAATTAATATGTAATTGTTTTCCTTTAAATTTATTTATTTCATTTAAAATGATTTCTTTGGGATCCGTTATAAATGGAAATTCAATTGGGGGATCACAACAATAAGATATAATGCCTTTAGTATTTGTTTGTATTGGCATGATTTTAAATAAAAAAGGGGTTCTTAGAATAATATGATGTGAGAGATTTTTAACTAGTAAAAAAGGGATGTCAATGTAATAGTCCTTTTGGCAGATTGCTACATTGGATAGCTTATATTTAATTTGCATATTATTACCACTAGCAGATGTTAATCGTTGAGTAGTTTTTTCAAAATACTGAGATGGTATGAGTCCTTCTTGGACGCAATTCATATCTGCTCCGCTGTCAACAAGGGCAGTCAAATTTGTAAGAACTAATGATTTATGAACTACTAAAGAAATGTTTATAAACCATTTATGAATAATAGCCTTTTGTAGAGAATTTATGAGAGTATTTGTCTCATAATGCTGAGATGTTGAATGTTCTTCAGGATCAGGTTGATCTAATAGTTGTTCAAGTTCTAAATTAGTAATACAAGTGGATAATTTTTCTTGATCTATTTTTAATGTTTGAATTTCTGATTTTAAATTTTTTAACTCAATTTTTAATTTGGCTAATGAAGTGATATTTTCTAATTTATCTTGAGATTTAAATCTATCAAGGACTTCTTTCATGGAATAATGGAAAAAAATTTTGATTTTATCTAGAGGTGTTTCCTCGGTATGACCTAATAATTTAATGATCTGTTTTCAAATTTCGGAATCTTGAACTGATCCGAGAAGTTGAATAAGCTGACCCTTTTGTTCTTCAGTGAGGACAAATAAACCTGATTTTTCTACAATGGCTTTGTAATAGTCATTACTGTTACAAGTAGTACAGCATTGTGATGCGTCTGAATCAGATTGATCACTATCTATTTCTGAACTATAATTTGACTCAGAGTGATCAGATTGTAATAGTATTTTCATAAGAGCTTCTTGAGTTTCTTGATCAAGATTTAATTCACTAATTTTCTTTTTTATAGGACATTTATTGGAGTAATGACCTATCTTTCCACATTTAAAACACTTGATAGTTTTAGAGTGGTTTTCATCTTTAGCTTGAGTGCCTTTTTTAGTTTTAAAAAATTTTCTTTTTGAAAATTTTCTTTTATGAGGAGTAAACTTTTCCTTTTGCCGGTTATGGCATTTTTTTACAAGATTACGTTCTTTAGAATTTAAAGGGCCAGGACAAGCGAATTGCTCGCAGAAGGCTCCTAGTTGTTTTCTATCATTAAGTCTTTCATGTTTTAATTGTTGTTGCATTCTAATGTCATTGCATAAAGTGATTCCTACTTTTATGGATTCACTAATTATTCGTCCATAAGTATAATTTTCAAAAATTAGTTGTCCATGAATATTACGTAGTTTGTCTTTGACTTTAGTAGCGAAGGACATAGGAAGACCTTCTAAGAATTTCTCTTTCCAATAATTGGAACTTGCATCTGATAAATTCATGACACGAGTTATAAATACATCTTTATACCAACGAAAATGAGATAAAGAAGGACATCTTAATTTTTGTAATAACGATCTCATTTGTTCTCTATTATCAGTCATATATCCCAGAAAATGTTCTAAAATATTATGAATGAGCGTATATACTGCTTCATCATTAGGTTTCTCAGGGTCTAAAAGACTTTTATCGCTTTGCAGATCATTTTTCACTGCTTGATTTAAATAATTATCCCACCAGCCTTTAAGGATGCCAGTGAAACCATTGACAATAATTTGAACCACTTCCCAAGGTTTATTATCTTTACTTTGGGCTACAGTAGCATAAATTAACATTCGATGAACAGTTTTATGAATTTGATAATCTGATAACCCATCAAAATTCCATTCATATAATTGCCTAGGATCATAAGAGATCTGTTCATTTAATTCTTCTTCATACAAAAGATCAGAAGGTGTGGGTCGATTATAATAGTATTTTCCTAAAGATGTTTTAGGATATTTTAATTTATTTATTGAGAGGGATATCTCAGGTTTTGGATTTATATGGGAAGATTTGAATTGTTCTTCTAATTGATCAATATTGTGATCACTATCAGATGATTCAAGTGATTTATTATCATAATTTATAATTTCATCTTCTGAAATTTCTTTATCTAAAATGGTAATCTTTTGAGATTTAATTTGTTTTATAACCTCTGATATTTGCAAATCTTCATCTAATTTTAGTTTAATAGGAGGTGGAAGTTTAATTGCTGGTTTAGAAATGATTATAGATTTGGCAGAAGTGCTAGGATTTTCTATTGATAATTTTTCTTTTAAATTATCTAACTTCTTCTCGATGTTTTCTAAATAAGTAGTGATTGTTTGCAAGCTATTATTAGTAAAGTTTAACTGTTTTACTATGATGGCTAATTCTTGAATAGCTTGTGGATTAGAAGGAATGGTCCCAAATGGAATCATCGCAATTTCAGGTTTTAAAGTTTGATTTTTAATCATTCTGAGATTGGAGGTTATTTGATTAACAAACCAATATGCAAAAGGAATAGAAGCTTTACCATTTCTATTTAAATTTTCTAGGGTTAGAAAATATTGATCAGAGAAATGAATTCATTCTTCTTCAGAGAATATTTTACGATACCAGTTTCTAAATGATTCAAATTTAGGTAGCATGTAATGACGGATAACCGTCTCTCTTAAAGCAGTATTAAGACCATACATTTAGAATTGCATTTCAGAGGGAGTCGGGGAATCATAATTTTGATTTTCCCTTATTGGATGAAAGATTCGGTTACGATTTAAGATTAATCCTGGATTAGAAGATGTTTCCGATTCATCTGATTTAGAATTTCTACCCTCCTCTAAGGTAGAAGGAATAGAAATTCGAGGTAAATGAATAGATCGTCTAGGATTGAATCTTACTTCTACATCTCCATCTGAAGTTTGAATTATTTGTTCAATGTCTTTATTTATAATAGGTTGAGGAGTAATTACTTGAGGTAATGTCCATTGATCTGGAAATGTTACTTCATTCCATCTAATGACTCGATTTGTAGCTATACTCGATGCTAAGACTTTGTACTCTTAAGCTGATAATAAAATTTCTGCACTTTCAGTTGTAAGTTTTCTTGCAAGCTCTCTCTCGCTTTTTCTAAAAACTTTATATACATAGTGTGTAAAATACTTTTATATAATATGTATAATTCTTGAATATAGGATGTATAATGCTTATATATAGCTTGTATATATTTTACGTACATAAAGTGTATAATACTTGTATATAACATTGAACGTAGTGTAGAATGCTTATTTAAACTTATATATAATGTATATAATTCATATATAAATTGTGTACAATGCTCGTATATAGCATGTAAATAGTGTGTATAATGCTTATACATAATGTGCATAAACTTATACATAATGTGTATAATGCTTATACATAGCATGTATAAACTTTTACATAAAATGTATAATATTTTTTATAAATATGTACATAACATGTATAATACTTATAAATAGCATGTATAATACTTATACATAGCTTGTATAATACTTATACATAGTATGTATAATGCTTGTACATGACGTGTATAAACTTGCACATATTGTGTAAAAACTAATTATATAGCATTTATAAACTTATACATAGTAATGTATAAGCTTTATACTTAGTATATAAGAACTTGCACATAGTGTGTTAAAATTATGTATATAGCATATATAAACATAGATATGGTGTATATAATTCTCATATATAGCATGTATAAACTTGTACATAATGTGTATAAACTTCATAGTTTATATAATCCTTATATATAACGTGTATAAACTTGTACATAGTCTGTATAATGCATGTACATAGCGTGTATAATATTTGAATAAATTTTTATATAGTGTGTACAATGCCTGTAAATAGTATATATAATACTTGTACATATAATGTATAAACTTGTACATGATGTGTATAATGCTTGTATAAACTTGTACATAATATGTATAATACTTATACATAGCATCTATAATATTTTAATAAACTTGTGCATAGTGTTTATAGTGCTTGTATATAGCATGTACAAAATTCTACATAGTTTTTATAATGCTTATATATAGTGTTTAAAAACATATACATAATGTGTATAATACTTGTATATAGCATGTATAAACTTATATATAATGTGTATAAACTTATACATTGCGTGTATAAACTTGTATATATTGTATATAATACTTGTACATAGCATGTAAAAACTTGTACATAGTGTGTAAAATGCTTGTACATAGCGTGTATAAACTTGTATAATACATATATATGGCCTATAAAACTTGTATAATACATGTATATGGCTTATACATAGCATGTATAAACTTTTATATAGTATGTATAATACTTATACATACCATATAAGTAGTTTGTATAATGCTTATATATAGCGTGTATAAACTTACATATAATATGTATAATTCTTTTTTATAGTGTATAAAATGTTTGTACATATCATGTATAAACTTGTACATAATATGTAAAAATATTTGTATATTGCTTGAAAAATTTATACATAGTGTGTATAAAACTTATACATAGTATTTATTATGCTTAAACAAAGTATGTACAAACTTATACATAATATGTATAACGCTTGTACATAGCGTGTATAAACTTATACATAGTGTGTTTATTATTTATAGATAGCGTGTATAAACTTCTACATAGTATGCAAAATACTTATATAAACTTATATGCAGTTGTATAATACTTTTCTTTAACTTATATAATACTTGTATATAGCATGTACAATGCCTATATATATCTTGTATAAATTTGTACATAGTGTATATAAACTTATTCAGAGTGTATAGTACTTTTTAATAATATTTATAATGCTTGTAAATAGCATGTATAAATATGTACATAGTTATTATAATACTTTTATATAACATTGAACGTAGAGTAGAATGCTTGTATAAACTTATATATAATGTGTATAATTCATGTATAAAGTACTTACAATGCTCGTATATAATGTGTAAATAGTGTGTATAATGCTTGTACAAAACGATTTTAAATTTATACATAGCATGTATAAACTTATACATAACATGTAAAATATTTTAAAAACTTATACATAGTATGTATAATACTTATACATAGTATGTATAATACTTGTATGTAATGTATATAAACTTGCACATATTGTATAAAAACTATGTATATATATCATTTATAAAATTATACATAGTAATGTATAAGCCTTATATATAGCATATAAGAACTTGCATATAGTGTGTAAAAATTATGTATATAGCGTGTATAAACTTAGATATGGTATGTATAATCCTCATACATAACGTGTATAAACTTGTACATAATGTGCATAAACTTATTCATAGTTTGTATAATCCTTATACATAGCTTGTATAAACTTGTACATAGTCTATATAATACTTGTACATAGCGTGTGTATAATGTTTGAATAAACTTTTATATAGTGTGTATAATGCTTATAAATAGTGTGTATAATGCTTGTACATATAATATATAAATTTATACATAGTGTGTATAATGCTTGTATAAACTTTTCCATATTGTGTATAATACTTGTACATAGCATCTATAATACTTGTATAAATTTTTACATACTGTGTATAATAATTATAAATAACATGTTTAAACTTATACATAGTGTGTATAATTCTTATTTATAGTGTGTTAAAAGCTTGTACATATTATATAAACTTATATATAATGTGTATAATACTTGTATATTGTATGTAAAACTTATACATAATGTGTATAAAACTTTTATATACTGTTTATAATGCTTCTACATAATATGTACAAACTTATACATAATATGTATAATGCTTGTATACATAACGTGTATAAACTTTTATATAGTGTTTATATTAATTATAGATACCGTGTATAAACTTCTATATAATATGCATAATACTTTTATATAGCTTGTATAATGCTTGGATATAGTATGTATAATGCTTATATATAGCTTGTATAAACTTGTACATAGTGCATATAAACTTATTTAGAGTATATAATACTTATGAATAGTGTGTATAATGCTTGTACATAGCGTGTATAAATATGTATATAGTGTGTATAACACTTGTATATAACATTGAACGCAGTGTAGAATGCTTGTGTAAAATTTTATATAATGTGTATAATTCATATATGCAGTGTGTGCAATGCTTGTATATAGCATGTACATAGTGTATATAATGCTTCTACATAACATGCATAAAGTTATACATCATTTATATAATGCTTATACATAACATGTATAAACTTATACATAATATGTATAATATTTGTATTAAGTTATAAATAGTGTATATAATACTTGTACATAGCATGTATAATGCTTCTACATAGCATGTATAAACTTGGACATACTGTATAAAAATTATGTATATAGGATTTATAAACTTATAATAGAATATATAAGCCTTATACATAGTATGAATAAACTTGCACATAATGTGTAAATATTATGTAAAGTTTATAAAATCCTTATATATGGCGTGTATATACTTATACTTAGTCTGTATAATACTTATACATAGCATGTGTATAATATTTGAACAAAGTTGTACAGAGTGTGTATAATGCTTGTAAATAGTGAGTATAATACGTGTACATAGAATATATGAACTTATACATAGTGTGTAATTCTTTATAAACTTGTACATAGTGTGTATAATATATATGCATAGCATCTATAATAAATGTATAAACTTGTACATAGTGTGTATAATGCTTGTACATAACTTGTACAAACTTGTACATAATTTTTATAATGCTTATATATAGTATTTATAAATATATACATGGTATGTATAATGCTTGTATATAGCATTTATAAATTAGTAATTAGTGTGTATGAACTTGTACATTGCGTGTATAAACTTGTACATAGTGTGTATAATACTTGTATATAGCATATACAAACTTATACATAATGTATAAAATGCTTGTACATAGTGTGTATAAACTTGTATAATTCATGTATAATGCTTGTATATAACATGTATAATCTTTTACATAGTGTGTATAAAAATTATACATACCATGTACATAGTGTGTATAATACTTATATTTAGCGTGTATAAACTTATACATAGTGTGTATAATTCTTATTTATAATGTGTAAAATGCTTATACATATCGTGTATGAACTTGTACAAAGTGTGTATAATACTTGTATATTGCATGTAAAACTTGTACATAGTGTGTATAAAACTTATACATGGTCTTTATAATGCTTATATATAGTGTGTACAAATTTATACATAATATATAAAATGCTTGAACATAGCATGTATAAACTTGTACATAGTGTGTATATTATTTATGGATAGCGTGTATAAACTTCTACATAGTATGCATAATGCTTGTATAAACTTATACGTAGTGTGTATAATAATTTTATATAGCATGTATAATACTTGTATATAGCATGTACAATGCTTTTATTTAGCTTGTATAAATTTATACATAGTGTATATAAACTTATTCAGAGTGTATAATACTTATGAATAGTATGTATAATGCTTGTACATAATGTATTTAAATATGTACATAATGTATATAATACTTGTCTATATACACACTATGTACAAGTTCATATACATAGTGCGTATAATACTTGTCTATATACACACATAATGTATATAATACTTATACATAGCATATATAAACTTGTATAATTTATGTATAATATTTGTACATAACTTTTACATATCATATACATAGTGCGTATAATATATATATATATATATATATATATATAAACTTATATGTACAAGCATTGTATAAACTTATATATACAAGCATTATAATAAACTTGTACATAACATGTGTAATATTTGTATAAACTTATATATAGTGTGTAATACTTGTACATAGTATGTATAATACTTGTACATAACATGTATAAACTTGTACATAGTGTGTAAAAATTATGTATATGACATTTATAAACTTATACATAGTATGTAGTGTGTATAAAACTAATACATGGCCTTTATAATGCTTATATATAGTGTGTATAAATTTATACATAATATATAAAATGCTTGAACATAGCATGTATAAACTTGTACATAGTGTGTATATTATTTATGGATAGCGTGTATAAACTTCTAAATAGTATGCATAATGCTTGTATAAACTTATACGTAGTGTGTATAATAATTTTATATAGCATGTATAATACTTGTATATAGCATGTACAATGCTTTTATTTAGCTTGTATAAATTTATACATAGTGTATATAAACTTATTCAGAGTGTATAATACTTATGAATAGTATGTATAATGCTTGTACATAATGTATTTAAATATGTACATAATGTATATAATACTTGTCTATATACACACTATGTACAAGTTCATATACATAGTGCGTTAATACTTGTCTATATACACACATAATGTATATAATACTTATACATAGCATATATAAACTTGTATAATTTATGTATAATATTTGTACATAACTTTTACATATCATATACATAGTGCGTATAATATATATATATATATATTATATATATATATATATATAGATAAACTTATGTACAAGCATTGTATAAACTTATATATACAAGCATTATAATAAACTTGTACATAACATGTGTAATATTTGTATAAACTTATATATAGTGTGTAATACTTGTACATAGTATGTATAATACTTGTACATAACATGTATAAACTTGTACATAGTGTGTAAAAATTATGTATATAACATTTATAAACTTATACATAGTATGTATAAGCCTTATACATAGCATGTATAAACTTGCACATAGTGTGTAAAAATTATGTATATAACGTGTATAAACTTATACATGGTGTGTATAATCCTTATACATAGCATATATAAAGTTGTACATAATGTGCATAAACTTGTTCATAGTTTGTATAATTCTTATACATAGCATGTAAACACTTATACATAGTCTGTAAAATACTTGTGCATAGTGTGTGTATAATGTTTGAATAAACTTGTACATAATGTGTATAATGCTTTTAAATAGTGAGTATAATGCTTGTATATAGTGTGTATAATGCTTGTATAAACTTGTACATAGAGTGTATAATACTTGTACATAGCATCTATAATACTTGTATAAATTTATACATAATGTGTATAATACTTGTACATAGCATATACAAACTTGTACATAGTTTTTATAATGCTTATATATAATATTTATAAATATATACATAGTGTGTATAATGCTTATACATAGCATGTATAAACTTGTATATAATGTGTATAAACTTGTACATTACGTGTATAAACTTATACATAGTATGTATAAAACTTATATATATGATGTACAAATATGTACATAGTGTGTAAAATGCTTAAAATAACGTGTATATAGGATGTACAAATATGTACATAGTGTGTAAAATGTTGAAATAACGTGTATAAACTTATATAATTCATTTATAATGCTTGTGCATAGCATGTATAAACTTGTACATAATGTGTATAATACTTATACATACCATGTATGTAGTGTGTATAATGCTTATATATAGTGTGTTTAAACTTATACATAGTGTGTATAATTCTTATTTATAATATGTAAAATGCTTGTATATAGTGTGTATAATACTTGTATATTGCATGTGAAACTTGTATATAGTGTGTATAAAACTTATACATAATATTTATAATACTTATGCATAATGTGTATAAATTTATACAAAATATGTATAATACTTGTACATAGCATGTATAAACCTGTACATAGTATGTATATTATTTATAGATAGTGTGTATAAACTTCAAAATAGTATATATAATACTTGTATAAACTTATACTTATTGTGTATAATACTTTTATATAGCATGTATAATGCTTGTATATAGCATATACAATACTTATATATAGCTTTTATAAACTTCTACATAGTATATATAAACTTATTCAGAGTATATAATACTTATGAATAGTGTGTATAATGCTTGTACATAGCATATATAAATATATATATAGTCTATATAATACTTGTATATAGCATTAAAAGTAGTGTAGAATATTTGTATAAACTTATATATAATATATATAATTCATGTATACAGTGACTGCAATGCTCATATATAACGTGTACATATTGTGTATAATGCTTATACATAACGTGTATAAACTTATACATAATATGTATAATACTTATACACAACATATATAAACTTATACATAATATGTACAATATTTATATAAACTTGTACATAGAGTGTATAATATGTATACATAGCATGTATAATGCTTGTACATAGCATGTATAAAATTGCACATAGTGTGTAAAAATTATGTATATAGCACTTTTAAACTTATACATAGTATGTATAAGTCTTATACATAGCATGTATAAACTTACATATAGTGTGTAAAATTATGTATAAAATTATACATGGTATGTATAAACCTTAGACAAAGCATGTATAAACTTGTACATAATGTGCATAAACATATTCATAGTTTATATAAACTTTATACATAGCGTATATAAACTTCTACATAATCTATATAATGCTTGTACATAGTGTGTGTATAATGTTTGAATAAACTTATATATAGTGTGTATAATGCTTGTAAATAGTGTGTATAATATTTGTACATATAATATATAAACTTATATATAGTGTGTATAATGCTTGTATAAACTTGTACATAGTGTGTATAAAGCTTGTACACAACATCTATAATACTTATATAAACTTGTACATAGTGTGTATAATGCTTGTATATAGCATGTACAAACTTGTACATAGTTTTTATAATGTTTATATATAGTGTTTACAAATATATACATAGTGTGTAAAATGCTTGTACATAGCATGTATAAATTTTTATATAGTGTGTATAAACTTGTATATTGCGTGTTCAAACTTGATCATAGTGTGTATAATACTTATAAAAACTTGTACATAGTGTATAAAAAGCTTGTACATAGAATGTATAAACTTGTATAATTCATGTATAATACTTGAACATAAAATGTAAAAACTTATACATAGTGTGTATAATATACTTATACATACAATGTTCATTGAATGTACAATGCTTATATATAGCATGAATAAACTTATACATAGTATGTATAATTCTTATTTACAATATGTAAAATGCTTGTATATATAATGTATAAACTTATACATAATGTGTATAATACTTGTAAATTGCATGTAAAATTTATACATATTGTGTATAAAACTTATACGTAGTGTTAATAATGCTTATACATAGTGTACAAACAACATGTACAAAGCTTACACCTAGCATGTATAAACTTGTACATAACATGTATAATATTTATATAAACTTGAACATAGTGTGTATTATACTTGTACATAGCATGTTTAATGCTTATTCATAGCATATATAAACTTGCACTTAGTGTGTAAAAATTATGTATATAGCATTTATAAACTTATACATAGTATGTATAAGTCTTATACTTAGCATGTATAAACTTACACATAGTGTGTAAAAAATTATGTATATAGCATGTAAAAACTTATACATGGTGTGTATAATTCTTATACATAGCATGTATAAAATTATACATAATGTGCATAAACTTGTTCATAGTTTGTATAATCCTTATACATAGCTTGTATAAACTTGTACATAGTCTCTATAATATTTGTACATAGCGTGTGTATAATGTTAGAATATGTACATAATGTGTATAATACTTGTACATAGCATGTATAAATATGTACATAATGTGTATAATACTTATATATGGCATTAAATGTAGTGTAGAATGTTTTTATAAACTTATATATAATATGTATAATTCATGTGTACAGTGTGAGCAATGCTCGTATATAGCGTGCATATAATGTATATAATACATGTACATAATGTGTATAATACTTATACATAGCATGTATAAACTTTTATATAACATGTATAATGTTTGTATAATTCATGTATATAGTGTGTGTAATGCTCGTATATAGCTTGTACATAGTGTGTATAATGCTTATATATAACATATAAAAACTCATACATAATGTGTATAATACTTATATATAGTATGTATAAATTTGTACAAAATATGTATAATATTTATATAAACTTGTACATAGTGTGTATAATATTAATACATAGCATGTATAAACTTACACATATTGTGTAAAAATTATGTATATAGTATTTATAAACTAATACATAGTATATATAAGGCTTATACATAGCATGTATAAACTTACACATAGTGTGTAAAAATTATGTATATAACGTGTATAAACTTATACATGGTGTCTATAATCCTTATACATAACATGTATAAACTTGTACATAATGTGCATAAACTAATTCATAGTTTATATAATTCTTATACATTGCGTGTATAAACTTGTACTTAGTTTGTATAATATTTATACATAGCGTGTATATAATGTTTAAAAAATCTTATACATAATGTGTATAAGGCTTGTAATAAGTGTTTATAATGCTTGTATATATAATATAAAAACTTGTATAGAGTGTGTATAATGCTTGTATAAACATATACATAATGTGTATAATGCTTGTACATATCAACTATAATACTTTTATAAACTTATACATATTATGTATAATATTTGTGTATATTACGTAAAAACTTGTACATAATTTTTATATTGCTTATATATAGTGTTTACAAACATATACATAGTGTGTATATTACTTGTACATAGCATGTTTCAACTTATATATAGTGTGTATAAAATTATATATTGCATGTATAAACTTATACATAGTGTATATAATACTTGTATATAGCATGTACAAACTTGTACATAGAGTATAAAATGTTTGTACATAGCATGTATAAACTTGTATAATTCATGTATAATGCTTGTATATAGTATGTATAAACTTGTACATAGTGTGTGTAACATTTATACATACCATGTACAAAGTATGTATAATGCTTATTTACAGCGTGTATAAACTTATATATAGTGTGTATAATTTTTATTTATAGTATGTAAAATTCTTATACATATCGTGTATAAACTTGTACATAGTGTGTATAATACGTGTATATTGCATGTCAAACTTCTACATAGTGTGTATAAAACTTGTACATAGTATTTATAATGCTTATACATAATATGTACAAATATATACATAATATATATAATGCTTATACATAGCGTGTATAAACTTATACATAGTATTTAAATTATTTATAGATTATGTGTATAAACTTCTGCATAGTATGCATAATGCTTGTGTAAACTTATACATTGTGTGTATAATACTTTTATATAGCGTGTATAATGCTTGGATATAACATGTATAATGCTTATATATATCTTGTATAAATTTATACATAATGTATATAAACTTATTCAAAGTATATAATACTTATAAATAGTGTGTATAATATTTGTACATAGCGTGTATAAATGTGTACATAGTGTGTATAATACTTGTATTTAGCATTGAACGTAGTATAGAATGCTTGTACATAGTGTGTGTATAATGTTTAAATAAACTTTTACATAGTGAGTATAATGCTCGTAAATAGTGTGTATAATGCTTGTACATAATAATGTATAAACTTATACATAGTGTGTATAATGCTTATATAAACTTGTACATAGTATGTATAATGCTTGTACAAAACATCTATAATACTTGTATAAACTTATACATGGTGTGTATAATCTTTATATATGACATGTACAAACCTGTATATAATGTGCATAAACTTGTTCATAGTTTGTATAATCTTTATACATAGCGTGTATAAACATGTGCATAGTCCGTATAGTGCTTATCCATAGCGTGTGTATAAAGTTTGAATAAACTCTTATATAGTGTGTACAATGTTTGTAAATAGTGTGTATAATGCTTGTACATAAAAAGTTTAAACTTGTACATAGTGTGTATAATGTTTGTATAAACTTGTATATAGTATGTATAATGCTGGTACATAGCATCTATAAAACATGTATAAACTTATACATTATGTGAATAATTCTTGTACATAGTTTTTCTAATATCTAATATAGTGTTTACAAATATATACATAGTGTGTATAATGCTTGTACATAGCATATATAAACTTGTATATAGTGTGTATAAATTTATACATTTCATGTATAAACTTATACATAGTGTGTATAATACTTGTACATAGCATGTACAAATTTGTATATAATGCGTAAAATGCTTGTACATAGCGTGTATAAACTTATATAATTCATGTAAATTACTTGAACATAGCATGTATAAACTTGTATATATTGTGTATAATACTTATATATACCAACAGAGTGTGTATAATGATTATATATAGTGTATATAAACGTATACATAGTGTGTATAATTCTTATTTATAGTGTTTAAAATGCTTGTATATCGTGTATAAACTTATACATAGTGTGTATAATACTTGTATATTGATTGTAAAACTTATACGTAGTGTGAATAAAAATTATACATAGTATTTATAATGCATATATATAATATATACAAACTTATACATAATATATATAATGCTTGTACATAGCGTGTATAAACTTGTACATAGTGTGTATATTATTTATAGATAGCGTGTATAAACTTCTACATAGTATTCATAATACTTGTATAAACTTATACGTAATGTGTATAATATTTTTATATAGCATATATAATGCTTGTATATAACATGTAGAATGCTTATATATAGCTTGTATAAACTTGTACATAGCGTATATAAACTTATTCAGAATGTATAATACTTATTAATAGTATATATAATGCTTGTACATAACATATATAAATATGTACTATTATGTATAATACTTGTATATAGCATTGAACGAAGTGTAGAATGCTTGTACAAACTTATATATAATGTGTATAATTCATGTATATAGTGTGTGCAATGCTCGTATATAGCGTGTACATAGTGTGTATAATGATTGTACATAACGTGGATAAACTTATACATAATATGTATAATGCTTATACATAACCTGTATAAACTTGTACATAATATGTACTAGGTTTGTATAAACTTGTATATAGTGTGCATAATACCTGTACATAGCATGTATAATCCTTGTACATAGCATATATAAACTTGCACATATTATGTAAAATTATGTATATAGCATTTATATGTATAAGCCTTATACATAGCATGTATAAACTTGCATATTGTGTATAAAAATTATGTATATAACGTGCATAAATTTATAAATAGTGTGTATAATCCTTATACATAGTCTGTATAAACTTGTACATAATGTGCATAAACTTATTCATAATTTGTATAATCCTTATACTTAGCATGTATAAACTTGTACATAGTCTGTAAAATGCTTGTACATAATGCGTATATAATGTTTGAATAAACTTATACATAGTGTGTATAATGCTTGTAAATAGTATGTATAGTACATGTACATAGAATGTATAAACTTATACATAGTGTGTATAATGCTTGTATAAACTTGTACATAGTGTGTATAATGCTTGTACATAGCATCTATAATACTTGTATAAACTTATACATTGTGTGTATATTGCTTGTACATAGCATCTACAAACTTGTATATAATTTTTATAATGCTTAAATATAGTGTTTACAAATATATACATAGTGTGTATAATGCTTGTATATAGTATGTATAAATATGTATATAGTGTATATAAACTTAATCATTGCATGTATAAACTTATACATAGGGTGTATAATGCTTATACAAAGCATGTACAAACTTGTATAATTCATGTATAATGCTTATACGTAGCATGTATAAACTTGTACATAATATGCATAATACTTATATATACCATGTATATAATGTGTATAATGCTTATATATAAAGTGTATAAACTTATACATAGTGTGTATAATTCTTATTTACATTATGTAAAATGCTTGTACATATCGAGTATAAACTTATACATAGTGTGTATAATACTTATATATTGCATGTAAAACTTGTACATAAAGTGTATAAAACTTATACATAGTGTTTATTATGCTTATATATAGTGTGTACAAACTTATAAGTAATATGTATAATGCTTGATCATAGCGTGCAGAAACATCTACATAGTATGCATAATGCTTGTATAAACTTATATGTAGTGTGTATAATATTTTTATGTAGCGTGTATAATGGTTGTATATAGCATGTACAATGCTTATATATAGCTTGTATAAACTTGTAGATAATTTATCTAAACTTATTCATAGTGTATAATACTTATGAATAGTGTGCATAATACTTGAACATAACGTGTAGAAATATGTACATAGTGTATATAATTTTTGTATATATCATTAAATTTAGTGTAGAGTTCTTGTATAAACTTATATATAATTTATATAATTCATGTATACAGTGTATACAATGCTCGTATATAGCGTGTATATAGTGTGCATAATGCTTGAGCATAGTATGTATAAACTTGTACATAACATGTACAATGTTTGTATAAAATTGTACATAGTATGTATAAAACTTGTACATAGCACGTATAATGCTTGAGCATAGCATGTATAAACTTTTATTATTAT